>OX451736.1:1408617828-1408675328 GCA_948472305.1 Vicia faba
TGGCTGAGATGAAGAAAATGTCGACACCGATGAAATGTTTGAAAACATAGACAATGGAAGGGAAGAAGTCACTCTCAATCCGATCTAGCAAGAAATGCTATACCGATAAAGTCAAGCGAGAGAGCTCATTAAGAAAGAATGCCATCTTCCATCCGCCTTTTTGTTTTAGACAGGGCGAGGCTAGTACGAGACTCCGAACCACGACGGATCTTGTCTTAGGAAAGATAATGGGACGGGAGGCCTATCTGACCTTTTGTTTGATTCCATTTTCCAACCCTTTCTTTAGAACCAACCTGGAATGCAAACAAGGAAGGAAAGGGCTTAAATATCCATATCTGATCCAGCAAAAAAAACCTGACCTTAGCAGTGATAGAGATAGCATAGCTGTAGACAGGGGGAGGGCCCGGATTAGCTTTTCTATTAGAATAAGGAAGGGAATCGCTTTGATTGCTTGCGAAAGCTTATCGATGCTAGTTAGCGGTGAAGTCCCTCAAACCAGAAGTTTCAACAGCGGGCCTACGAGATAAATTCACTTTACATACTGATATAGCATACCGAAGGGAAGGCCTAATTGTACCACTCCCCCTGACCTTCCGCATGAACTGATAGAAATTGGCTTGAGCTGAGCGTCTCTTACAAAAAAGGTGCCCTAGTCGCCTTGGTGGAATGCATTGAAGAAAGGAATCGACTCTCAACCCTTTCATTTTATTTAATAGAATGGTAAGCCGGTCTTATTCTTTTATACGAGTAAACAACTTCTGCTCTAACTCCTTGAGGAAAAAGTCTTGCATCTCGCCCAACTCCTACAAAGCCCACCCCCGAAGGAGAAAAGGAAGTTATCAGCACCGATGTTACTAACCTTATGCTTCGCCAATCTTTATATGCCACGGGGAATCGATCGGTTGAATCCGTTGCAAGCCTATCTTCTGAACCCCGCATTAAAGTCTTGTCACCGTGCCCGCTTGGGGTTGGGGTCTGTCTGAGTAAGGAAAGAGCTCGTAGCCAAGTTACCGATCTTGTCTTTTTGATAACCTTGAGACCAGCGAAGACTGCGCTCCAGCTGGTGGTGAAGGAAAGGGGGAAGGAACTATAGAATAGAAGGAGCTGGACATGAACCGTCACGGTCTTTCTGGTGAATCAGTGGTGTTTGCATAACACTCATAGGCTCTGGGACTGATGAGCTTACTCTTCTAGTCTATTCCAGTAAGCCTTGTTGGATGACTCAGAGCTCTTGTGCTCCCTCTTTTCAATATTCCTTTGATGTCTTCGTAACCGTAGTGAGAGTAGGAGCTCAAGCAGTTGCCGCTGCAAGACTAGCCGCTCTTGAGTAAATAGCAGCTCTTACCGCGCTTGATGGTGAATAAGCCTTGGAATCTGTGTTGAGAAAGAATCCAATTGCTATTACAAAAGCATATCCCTTATCTAATTAGAAGGAACTTCTTTCCGGCGAAGTGACAGCGGGGAAGGAAAGCAAGGGACTGATTACACTAGTCAGACATGCCCAGAAGAGGAGGAAGGAAAGGTTGGTTGCACGTTTTTTTTCCGTGTGGGAGTAATGCCTCCCAGCCGATTGCTTTATCTCTCCCCCTATCTCTAAAGGGGGGACTCAGTCCTATCAACATATAGAGATCTTGCCTCTGTCGCTGCATAGAGTGATCTTCTTCAATCACCTTTCAATCTCCGAGTTCGAAGGGTAGAACAAGGGAAGGTCAAGGCTTTCCTATCATTACTCTTTCCACGGAAAAGTCAGCATCTTAGCCCGAAGAGCAAGGATTTCTTCCTCTGCGTCTGCTACTATTGATGTGCCGATCTGGCGTTATTAAAACCCTCATGTATCTATTGTTTAACAGCTCAAAGAATCCAACTCCAGCAGCATATCAACTGATATAGACGGAACGCTCCCCACATTTTTAAGACGTTCCTATCGAACAAATATCCTACTTGTAAAGGGAAGATCGGGCAAGACCCTTATCTGTTCTTCTCATCCGTACCATACTCTTTATAGAGAATCTGTCAAAGAATATGAGACCTTTGCAGAAGGCAATCGGCCGGAAATCGATGCCTTACAGCATAACCTTGGACTTGGCTTAGCTTCCTCCAAAAAAGAAAAAGCTAGTGGTAGGCTACAAATAAGTGAACTTTAGGTAATAAAGTAACTAGTTATCTCTCAAACAACAGTTACGCCTTTTCCTAATGCCCTTACTAAACCACCAACTGCGGTTATTCCACAAAGACCGGATAAGGCGCATCTATCTAATAGCGGACGATTTTCGGCAACTTCGGAGCCCTTCCTGAGAAAGAAAGAATACATTCCTCACGTCTGCACAGGCCTATGGGCTTTAGCAAGCCCCTTTCCAGTCGTGGCGTATCATTTCAAAAAGTTAAAGGCATATCACCGTCAGTGCACTGTCAAAAAAAGATCAGTAAGATGACATAGGAGCATACCACAATAAGGATATTTTTGTATGCCTAGGCAGTGACTCTTCCATGTCAAATAGTCTTCCAGTTTATATTTACGGTTCCGAGTTAGATTCTAATTGCGAGAAGGAGGAACTTAACTCCGATTGTGATGGCGACTACCTAATAAGAATGGAGAATAGGGTAGGAATGGAAAGGGATAACGGCGGATATTGAACTGGATACCCGGGGTCGCTTGGGAGCATCTTCTTGCTCCTGAGGATCATTATTTTATTTCATGGAATCTCAGGTTCTGAAAGAACGTAGTAAGTGGTTAACTTTGTTGACTCGCTCGTTAGAGGAAGTTAACGGTTGGCTCGAAGAGGGAAGAGATGCGCCGGGTCTTTCTCTTTGAATGGCGGAGATAAATGGTAACAAGTCAATAGACTTGAACTACAGATCCTACTTTTCTAAATCATACAGGATAGGGGAAAACTTCACTTCCTTCCTTGCCGTCAACCGACCTATAGTCGCTGAGATAGTATTGGTTCTATTCATTTGACCGTACTTCTATCCGGTGTTAAAGCTGCAGAGCTCGAGGGATGTCTTTAAAAAGGTCAAGTTTTTTCTTTTTTTAGACGCGGTCGAAAGAATACCTGAGAGAAGGATGGGCACTTCTAACAGTAGGCGTAGGCCCGTCGCCCTAAAACTCATACCTGTGATTAATAAGAATAATTTTATGAGTGTCCCCGCCCTTCTTCCCGTACAGAGTCTGTCAAACTCAACTATCTTAAACGACATTGGCGCGGTACTCTGATCTGATCTACTCATATCAGAGTACGCCACTCGTGGTCAGAGGAGAGCTTGGAGGAGAATGGGAGTAAGCTTTTAGTTCGCCTTCATTCCATAGCTACTTAGTACCTCGGATCCCTTCTCCTTTGAGAACTACCACTCAAGACTGTTGGATCACTCATCAATGTCATCAGCTTAAAATTATGGCTTTGGGGAAGCTGATGCTAACTTGGCTGACACTGACACCGACAGGAAAAGGCTTCTTTATAGCATTCCTGGCCTACGAGGTTCTTAACTAAACTCTGGGATTTGATAGATAGCAATAAGTTCCGCCGTTACACTATCTGGTTCAGGAAGTTCTCTAGCTTGATTTGAGCTCATTGGCTCACCAAGAGTCATTCCTTTATCGATGGGCAATAAAATCAAAGACAACTGCGAGGCTGCAGAGGGGAAGAAAGGATAAATTGAGAATATAAGCTTTACGTCACCGGTTCGTTAGTAAACTGGGACACGTTTAGCATGGGTAAAGGTCGGTGAGAAAGTGATGATTTGAGGCGTGAATTCCACCAAGCACAACTCCGGCAGGGGAAGCTGTAGCTTATGGGGTGGTGTGGTATAGCCTTTATAGAATATCCTCATCCCCAGGAAAGCTAACTCAATAGGAATTCTCTCTCTCGCCGATGCTATTGAATCCGCAGCTGTTGGTCTTGGTGGTAGGGATATAAGACCAACAGTGGTTGTGTAACTCCCCAATACTTCACCCCATGTTTCAAGAGGAAGGTCTATCTTTCAGCTCCTCCCTAAAAAGTGGAATGTACTACTTCCTTTCACTTACCGTAGGGTATGAGAGTGGGTATAGGTTTGAGTACGGTGTACTAAACTCAATAGCTACAATAAATCATTGCTTAAGTTTAGGGCTGTGTAGCCTGGTGTTTGAACCTTCCTCTCACCTTCTCCTTGGCCTTTTCTCATGTGCGTTGGTGATGGTGCCTTACTAGAGGAATGTTTAGTGAGAATTGACCTCTCCCTCTACCTCTGTCACTTCTTGTGGCACTATAAAGCGATAAGGACAGATGTTTTTCCCTGGGTCAGGGGGTCTCTTCCTACTGCAACTAGTGTTTTAAAAGCTCCATAAAAGAACCTAACTCCTGGGCCTGTGCAGACTCTTGGCGAGGCTATTCCAAGTGTGTAGGCCCCACATGTTGCTCATCTCCCCCTGTTGGTGGTCTTACAGTAGCAATGGACGTAGAAGGAATTCTTTGCATGGCTTTTTTGCATGAGAAGGTTCAATAACATTCACCTTAGTGGGACCCCCCAACACCATCTTTCCTTAGTCAATACTAGATGGATTCCCTATTGTTATGCTAGCTTCCTTGGGAATACAACCTTGCACTGGTTTAGGCGGTATCCGAGCCCTTTTAGAGGCAACAGTTGACTTCCACTTTTTGTGGTCCCTCGAATATTCTACAGTCTTGTTACCTTCCACAGAATTCGCAGGAAGCCCCAATAGCCTATCCTTTTTCTAGCTTGAGGATGTAAAAGTAGTTCTTGTCCATTCTGTCTTTATCTGAGAGTGAGGCTAGTAGGTGTAGAAGCAGTCTTGTAGCCTTTAGTCGGCTAAGGTCCATTTCGGTATCGTGCTAGTAAGGTAAGAGCTGCTGTCGATTCTGGTAGCATTCCAAGTCTTAGATTGGTCCATTCGTTAAGCATTGGAATCGCTTTGCCCGCTATTCCTTCTCTTTTTGTCTATCGTTTCTCTTTTTCTTTTTTGCGAGTTAAGTTCCTCTCCTTTTAGATGTGCATTCCCGATATTTTTAGTCTCTTGAATATTCAATTTAGAGTTAAGAGGTGTCTATGCCACTAACCAACTCCTTAAAGAAATACAAGAGCTTCTCCGGCAAACCACTAGAAGTACCCATCGAGTCGAGCAATTGGATGCTAATAAAGGTTTCTTTCTTGGCTATATTCTAAGCCTATAGACTGAATTAGGAGAGCAGAGGTTTAATGCAAAACCAGGAAAGCAAGCTATATCGAAGCCCAATGCCAAGCAAAGCCCTAGACTACAAGTGAAGAAATAGGGTTCCACTAAGCGCCCTTAACCCGACACAAGATGGGACCCTATTAGGTAGGATAGTGGGCTTAGTCAACCCAACATAGGATGTCTACCAAAAAGGGGAAGTTCCCGTGATTTAAGGTTTCTGGATATCCTACCCTAAGACGAGAGGGTTGGGCTTAAAACAAGACCCATCGGTGGATAAGATCACATCTTCATAACAAAAGGTGTACACGTTCGGCCTCACTCAAGGTAATGGGCCAAACCTAACGAGTCCAAACAAATTGGATCTTTTTGTATGACAAAACCACATATTGGTAATTTTTTTCAGTAATTTATTTCCTCAAGCAATAGGGTTTTACCAGTCCCAGCAGAGCCTGTGATGAACACGGATTTGCCCTGAGGGATGGCAGACAAAATGTGCTTCTGCTCGTTTCCCCATTCTATTGGAGTGAAGGTTAGCCCAATGTTAGCATTCAGATCCATTTTCAGCCCTGGCCCGGAAATGCCACCTTTTCCTGGCTTTCCAAACAAAGCCCATCGAAGTCTAGTCCATCTAATTTATTTTTTCCCATTCCAGGACGGCCCAGGCCGCTATCCAAGTGCAATCGGCAAAAGAAAGTTTACCTTACTTATATTAATAATATAATTCATTCTGCTGTCAAAAGTAGGGGAAAGTGTCTGATCCTTTCAATCAAGCGATAGAGGCAGAGGCTTTACTTCTTCAGCCTACGCTAGGACGGAGCTGTTGTCGAGTGACGATTGGCCGAGGGGAGTTAAATCATGAAGCTGGGTACAAATAAGCCAGTAAAAGACAAGTAGAAGCCAGTGAAAGAGGAGTAGTAAGGGTACGACGAAGCACGCCTGGTACGTAAGCGAATACGGATCATGTGGGTTTGTACTGATCCGCTTTCGAGCTGTCGAGTTAGGATTATCCATCTATGAAGAAAGGACGCATGGGGCCTCTCTTATTATATTATAAAGGGGGTTACTCTCTTCTCTGATGTGCGCTATATTATTAAGTTATATTCCTGAAAGAGTTTTCGGGATTAAGCCACGTGGCGATACCCGCGAAAAATGAAAGACTCTTTTTTTTCTCTTAGAGCTTCCCACGTCTATAAATAGAAGTTTCTTTATCTATTTGGCAATGCAAGGGGAGATAGATATGGATCCACCAGTTACCACTTTAACGCTTTTTAAAATTGAGCAAACAATTCTTAATGTAGAGAATGCAAAGCTCCATCAGGAGAAAACCCTGGCTTCTTTCTGGGAGCACATGCCTCCTGTCGAGGAGGAGGTCCTGGTAAAGCGGATACAAGAGCTCCGGGACCACATTCGCACTTTGGAAGAACAAAGGAGGGTTCTCATCCGAGAGCCCGAATTACTGCTTATCAGGGCGGCCTCCATCATCCGCAGGAGACCTGGGGGAAACTACTAAGAAGTCCTTTGTTTTTGCTTTTCTTTTAACTTAATATGTTGTTTGTTTACTTTGTTGTAACGTTGTGTTTAGTTGTGTGGCTGGTTTGTCTATGTGTGCATAAGCTTCATAAAGGATCCGTCGACTCTTTCTAGATGATTTAAATAAGTGTTTGTAGACGCAAAGTAGTGTGTTTTAATGTATGGTGTTCTTTGTCTTTTTTAGTTGAGATCTACTCTGGATGCTTACTGGAGATACACTCCTATCTATGCTAACTATCTTTGTTTGGTTTTATTTTTTATGTTTGCATGTATGGTATGGGAAAAGCCCTATTTGTAAATCTTTACTACTTATGAAAATATAATAAACAATAATGTTCGTAAAAATGTGCTGAAAATTTATAGGGTGTAAGCTCAGTGTACTGGAGATGCGCTTATTAAGCCTTTCTAGCTTTGAAGCAAACTTCTTCCTTGAGTCTGAGCCGTCTTAAAAACCAAACCCTAATCTTGCTAGTTCAGTTCGTGTGTTTTACGTGAGCGCGTTGAACTAGTGTGCATGGACCTTAGCCACGAGTTTTTCGGCCTAAACGCTAATAACATGAAAACACTTTGGTCCTGGGTTTTCGATCTCTGTTTTTGCGCTTAGTCTTGCTTCTTTGGTCCCTTCACTTGAGCTATAGATTAATTTATCCGGGTTCCCTGCGAGGCTACCTCGCTCCATGAACTCATTCCACTCCCCCTTACAGGAATAGAAGACTCGGTATTCAGTCTCAAAAAAAGAGGGTGCTGGTAACTCCTGAGTAAGATAAAGAATAGTTCATTTATTTCAATTTAACTATTTATTATTGTAAGCGAAGGTATCAAATGACTTTCTATTCAACTTAGTAATCAATTCCATCGCTTACTGTTCTCCTTCAGATCCTTAGTAAGTAGTCAGTCTGTTGCTTGTTTAGTAAATGTCACTTCCCTTTTATTGCTAAAGAAACTTTATCACCATCTCCTGGGTGATCCGTTCAGAGTCCTTTCCCATTCTACCTAGGGCAACATGTTGAATGAATATTCCGGAGAGCCAAGAGAGAATGAACTGCCAATAGACTTGAATGAAAAGCTAAATAGAATAGAATTGATTACAGTTGCAGAATCAGAATAATCGGAACTATTCTTTATCTTCTTACCGTTCGTGACCCTATTAGTGAGCCAACAAGCAACAAGTAAACTTCCAAAGCTTCTAACAAGCAAGCTTCAATCGGTAAAATCCTCGAGTGAGGTGCCCTAACACTATACTATAGGCTTGAGCTAATCATTCCATCCTATTGCGAGCAAGCGATTTCACATTCTTCTCTCTATCAGGCCTTTTGTCCCCATAAGCAACGGTATTCCATCACTTAGTAGCTATGGTATTAAATCACTCGAGCTAAGCGAAGAGGTATAAGATCACTGAAAGAAGAGGATTGAATCGGATGCTCGGATGATCGACCGATAGGGAAAGGTTACAGCTGTAAGAAATGCGGTTACTACACTCTGATTTATCTGATTCTCGTTCGCCCACTCTACTTCTTCCTTCTTTGGCGTTGCTGGAGATGCCCTACAAGGCCTTCTTTCTCAAGATTTCACGCGGTGAACAAAAGGAAGCAACGCCGCTACAAGCAATAGAAAGCAACGTTTATTAATCCATTTCAGTAGGTGGCGGTGTGCACTAAGTATCAACAAAGGACGCTTTCTCTCACCCAGCCCTTTGGAGGTGTTAACTCTTCGCCTTCGGCTTTCTATTGAATGATCCATCTGGTGTGCTATTTATACTCCCCCGGTTAGGGCTTCTCCCTTTTCAATCTACATGGCATACGTACACGAATGAATATTCAAACTCATCGACTCGGCTCAAAGCATATGATTAAAGCTCTAGTGGTGCACATAGCAATATCAGAATAGAATTATCATCGGCCTGACCAGCAGTAATAGCGAACTAACACTTTTATAATAGAAAGGGGGAGTTTCTCTTTGCGGTAGATAACGCAACCGAACACAAAATGAAGCTTTCGGTCTCGCAAAGCATCTGGGCGAGCCGGAAACAGCCAGTGAATCGATAACTGAACAAGAGGAAGTAGAGCGTCTCACGACTCTATATGTTGTACCACATACTAAGACCTAAAGCCGTTCTTAATAGAAGTCCCCAGGAGCTGGTTCCTTGAAAACTCTTCCCTTGACTTCTATACGAACTGGTCAAGATTTCACTTCTTTTTCTTCGCCTCTATCAATTCCTTCATCGAGAAAGAAAGCCGTAAACGCTCGGGTGGAGGAGGAATTTTGTACCAAAAGCAAGCCGGTTCAGCCCCCCCCCCCCCATACTAAGCATACGTTTATTACCAGATCTGATAACAGCGATTCTCCGTCTCTGACCGGGAGGTATCACATCTACAGACATTAGCCCCAAATGCTAGCTCGCATTATTAATTAATAGTAAGTCGCTACATCATGCTTTTGAGGAAGCTAGGAAAAGAAAATAGAGACTCCCTCCTAAGAAAGGATCTGTTAGCCTTTCTTTCCCGTCCTGTCATCCGAAAAAATATTAGGTTTAGCTTATATAAATGTGTTGGTTGGAGCAATGGGATTTGATTCCCCTGATCTACGATCACCCTCTTCAATCTATATTCGACAGCTTAAAGAGGGCTTGCTTCTTGCTAAAGAGAAATTATCTCATTGAAGAAGGCATCGCCTGCCCAATGACAAGCAAAAGACGAAGAAGGAACTTACTAGACCTCCTTGCGCCCATAGCTTGACCTCAGCCTTGAACTACCTGCACGAAAGCCTTCCCTTCCTGGCACGCAGACATACCATCTTTAGTGAAGTCCCTCCTTCCCCCAAAGCATCCATTTCGTCAAAGAAGGACGAAGCAGGCACACTTACTACTCTGATTGGGCGTGGACTGGGAAAAAAAAGTAGCAGCTAAAGGAAAGCTATAAAAAAGGTATTGGCGAAGAAATTTCTAAAAATAGAAAGGAAAGAGGAACCACTCGCGAATCCTTTCTTTCTTGGTTTCGCTACCTGTGATCAAAACAATTAACGTATTAGATCTATCCATCTTTTGGTCTAGTCAAGAAGGAAGATAGGAAGAGGCATCTATCTATCTAGCCCTTCAGTACACATTACAGGTTCAAGTCCTCTATTTATCTGTCTTAGTTGTTCGTGGTCAGAAGGTTAAGCATAGAATGGCTGTTTCGCGTACTCCTCTGTCTTTTTCCTATCTTCTCTCGGAATTAGGTGTAGCTATATCATAAGCTCATGTTTCACATATATTTACTTTGATTTATCTTCCATGGCTAATGTAAGGAAATGAGACGACTCTTTCTTGAACTATATAATAAAAATATCTTCCCCTCCACACCAATCACGAGTTTTTCTCCATTCCTCTCGTATATCGTCGTAACGCCCTTAATACTAGGTTTTGAAAAATACTTTTCATGTCATTCCCATTTAGGTCCGATTCGGATCACTTCGTTGTTTTCTTTTCCTCCCGCACCTTTTCCTCGAAATGATAAAGAAGATGGTACACTCAAATTTTATTATTTAAGTGCTTTTTGCATGCCAAAGATCCTACTACTACAATTGGTAGGTCACTGGGTTATTCAAATAAGTTGTGTTTTATGTGGTTTTCCCATGTTACAACTTCCGTACCAATTCGGTCGATCCGGAATGGATCGGTTAAACATTCTATTAGGGAGCCTGGTCTTTACTCTTCTATGTGGTATTCATTCTCGTTTGGCTCTTGGAATCACATCCAGCAGTGGTTGGAACAACTCGCAAAATCCAACCACTTCACCTACTTCATTGCCCCCAACTGTATCTCATACCTCTATTGAAACATAATGGTTTCATGTTCTTTCATCGATTGGTTATTCCTCTCCGTTCATATCTCTTTTTCCAATTGCGGTGTCAAAGAGTTTACAAGATTGAATGGCGTTGGGCCCAGATTTGGTGAATTGCTACTTCAAAAATGAAATGAGAGGCAATTCAAGCTCCGACATTGTATGCATACCAGCACCATGGATATTTTAATAAATCTATTGAGTAAGGGGGCTGAAATTAAGTGCGACCAGATCTCTGGCCTAACAGACCGAACAAATATTTCCCAACTACAATCTTTCAAAGCATGGCAAAACGTCCTCCCCATCTGTCCCATAAATAGGGCAATTTGTGATCCCTCTTTAGAATTTAGCCAGGTTCGTTAATAAGTGATCCCTTCTCGCCAGCTATAGGAAATGCTTAACACGGTTAGAAACTCAAAAAAAAGTAATAGAAGTCTAGCCGATCGAGTACCACATAAGGAGACAATCCTATCAAAGCAAATAATCCAATGACTTCCCATTTTTTTTGCTTATTCAGGCCTCTTTCGGTTGCTATCTAGCTTTACCGAATGAAGTTAGTCAGCTTCCTTTTCCGCTTTAAGACAAGTAGCTAAGTCGTCTTAAGCCAGCGACGAAAAATCTTGTGCTAGGAGAAAGGCTCAATCCCCTCGCTTTGTCGCCCCTATCTAATTAGCCGTTGCTTCTTCCCGCGCCTAAACCTAAACTAATCCTACTCCTACAGCTTGCGCTGAAGATTCACTACCAGCTCTTTTACCGCCCGTAGTTGACTGATTGGAGTCAGGAACTAGTTTTTTGAATAGAGCCCTTTCTTTTTCTCTTTACTTGCCCAAAATAAATTATATTCCTTGACACTATATATAGTTGGCTGAAACCAGAAAGGCCTTCAAACAATCCCGTACTCCTGGCTCTAGCCCGCTTCACTGCATGAAACAAACGGTTATGTCAGACCTCTGTCTGGCATTTCTTCCCTAGAGACCTGTCCCCCCAATATTTCCTTTTGGTCTTAAGAGATAGACTTGGCTCTCTTATCTTTCAATTTGGACTTGCATGTGTTCCGCATATGACTATTTCGAGTGATTGCTGCTATCTGGCTTGAGTTAGACAAGCAGAGAAGGATCTTATGCCACCGGTGATCGGCCTGTCTATCTAGTATCTAGTACTAGGACTAGTAGAGTAGAGTAGAGGCACTACCGGGCGGGGCTTCCTCGATCACAGCTTCTCGCTTAGCTAACTGCCAGACAAGGATGCAAATCAACTCCTTATATAGAATAAGATCGACACATTCAATGAAGCAGCCAGTCCGGCAGACAAGCTACTTTCTGATTCTAGGACTGGCGGATACTCTATCTATTAGCATACCCGTACCGGCAGTTAGACTAGCACTCTCGCCCGCAGTAACCGAGAGCTGACTGTCTACCTGATTCAGTCTACTGGCAGTGAGTACCAGACTATGAGATAGCATGGCCAATGCATCCAAACTGATACCAGGAAGGAAACTTATTGATTGTATCCCCGTCTTCTTTCCTTAAGATCTACATAATATGTTATAGATGAGCCTGCCAACCGTTCCACCGGAGCGGTTTGGTTTAAAGTCCCATCCATAGGGAGTGTCGACAGAACCGTCATACACCACTTATTAAGGGGATGTAAAACACGCGGGATAACCCAGTTACCTATGGCAAATATCCTACGCCCTCTATAGACTGACCTAGTCGGCCAAGGCTGGGCATAACCTCAGCAAACTCTGGACAAGGATGTCCGACTCTAACAGCTTCCTCAAATGCAGAACAACCTATCTGCGAGATGAGTTCGTTGTTAGGGTCAAAACAATACCTCGTCCAAGGAAACCACAACGCGCCTAACGAATTAGCTTGTTGACGCCCACTGAACTTATTCCGAGACTCAACAAGTTGAAACCTTGAATGGATTTCAAAGGGGAAGGCTCGGAAGACAGATGGAACTCCTTTCTTACAACGAGAGCTCTTCAATCGGATAGGCTTCATCTTAGATGGTGTGGCCTTCCAGGTCGGATCCCAAGTCATTCCTTGTAGCAAAGGAATACTAGAGATAGACGGAACATACCTTTGCAGTAATTCTTAAAAAAAAAAAAAGAATTCGCAGCATCGGTAGCCAAGGCCTTCACATTAGAAGGGGGAGTAGAGATAGAAGAGAAAGTTGATCTATCCACTTTCTTAGCCAATTAAAAAAGATTTGCTATAGTAAAGAAAGATACAACTTGACTACTATATCTGCTCGATCATCACGCCTACGGATCACCTGACGGTGAAACAGGGGAATGATCCTTGGGAGTCCCGTCCTCCTGAGAGAGATGGGAACAGATAGTTCGGTCAACCTCTTAGGGTGAGTAGAAGAAGAATAGTGCATAAAGCATGTTGATGTTTGTTTACAGTAAAGTGCAACATACAGCCACCCTGATCGACGACCTAACTTTACTACCAGTTTAACCAGGTGATGAACTATAGAATAGAAGGAAAGTCGCCCGGAGATATTGGTTCAAATCCAATTCGTGAGATGGCAGTGATCTATAATAGGAATAATTCTTCTGTAGCTGATCCAGCGGTAAAAGATTATCTTTCAACCGAGGGGCGGGGCATTAGTCAATCAATGAAAAGGAATAAGTTGTTTAGTTCAAGAAGTAGTTTGGATTCCCTTCCCGAATGTTGGTTTGGAGTTGATCCAGTAGCAGGAGTTGAACACAACATTTCAATATCCGCTGCTACATCCGCTGAAAGATCTGTTGCCAGTTCTGATCGATGGGGATAGGCATGAAGGCCAATCATTCTGGTTATCTGAGTTTCCCTCGACAATGCCGGAGATGTTCTCATATGCTCTTAGATCGGGGGTTTAGGTGGCATATCATAAGGAGTAGCCAGTTTCGATAAAACCGAAGCTAAGCAGAAAAATAACTACTCGACTAAGAAGTCAGTGTTGGAGGGGGACTAATCCCTCTCTTCTAGCCAATACCAGGGAAAGACTTTCTAACCAATTCAATTAATAATCTAAAGATAAGTTACAGAAGTACGGAAGTGACAGAGAAGTCAACCTTATTTGCCAAGGGACTAAACTATCTGCTCTATCTGATACTGAACTAGATGTCACAAAAGCCCAAACTCTGGCTCAAGAAAAGAAGTGGTATCCATGAGATGAGTGCCCGTAAGTCGTAACGTTGAGTTACGGATGTGCTCCCATCTCTTTCTTTAGGGGCCGTGGAAGCTCGACTAGGAAGGTTTGGAGGGAAAGATAATAATAGATCGACTTAGAGCGGTCAAGAGTGTTACGCAAATAAAGAAGGGATATACACTTGGGTACGAGACCGACTAAACGGATTGGAAATGCAGCTCAGTCAAGAAAGAGATTCGGGTTAGGCGGAAATGGCATATCCAGGGCACGGCGCAGAGGATGTTCCAGTATTGTAAGATAGGAACGAGAGTGAAAGAATGCATTGGAGTAAGTTACAATTGACATTGAAGAAGAACTTGAAGACTAGGCGCCAAAGACAAGGGCTCTTTTTCTAGTAGTGGACTAATATTGATATTCCTAAAGCAGTAAGCAAAAGAAGAGGTTAGAACCAGCTCCACCGGCTAAAGGGACATGGACTCTTCAGAAGGCTCAGGTTTAATAACAGAATCTAAATAAGTAGCTTTAGGTATAGGGATTCCGGTTCTAACTAAACAATAAGGTAATGGGGTAGACCAATTCAACAAGATTCGAAGATGCTCTAGGTAGAGGTTCGAAGAGACTGAGCCAAGTAAAGATTAATTGTCCGGGCCAAGAAAGCAAGCCAAGCCGGGAAGGCATAGAGTCGCCCCCAAGATGAAAGGAGATTGGTGGCATCGGTGCCCTTCATTCATTGGATATAACCCTCGTGCTCTAACCCAAAGTTATGCCCTCGACCTTGAACGACGGGACAACAAACAAAGGACATTTAACCGAATAGCACTAGACTAATAGACCCAAGCAGAGCTAAAGACCTGGCTAAATACAGATCGGTACAAGTCCTACAAGTAGCCCTTTCTAGCTCCAATGCGGATAACGAAAAGAGAACAAGGACTAATAGACCAGTAGACCAATAGGCCAAGTTACACGGCTAAAAGGAAAGCGCTCGGCCAATAGACCAATAGGACTATAGTTATCTTGAATAATTCTACCTATCAGCCTGTGACCCTCCTCTCGTATTAAGAATAAGAAGTAGAGCTCAATCCCATCTTCTAAGTCGAGTGACTCCGCTCCGTTCCAGTGATGTTTAGCCGCGATAGATATGTAGCTCGGGGCCTTCTTGCAGGTCTTATCGTACCAATTACTCTCAATCCCGTAATGCCCCTGTTATAGAAGCCTTTTAATTTCAAGTGCGGGCTAGCCTATTCCCATTGGCTTTCAAGCGTTTTATTTTAGTACCCTAACGATAAGCTAGGACCAAACTAAACTGACCCACGCACGCCCCTGAGTCTTAGGCCCTTTCATTAGAAAGAAAGCATGTAAGGGAAAGGCCCAGCCCACAAAAGCTCAGTTTCAATTGAGTCTAAGTGAATACACTACGCCATATAGTTCGGGATAATAAAGCGTCTTACCAGCGTTATGAGGAAAGAGTTGTGAAAGAAGAAAGTTGTACATGAAGGTACGGTATCCGCAGTTGGTGTTATAGAAGTGGCGGTCTTGAATAAGCAAGCGGTGCTATTTCTGTTACAGTAAGAGATGTTGAGTAAATAGAAGCTCTTGTCCTATCCTGTTGATGACGAATAAGAGTTTTTTCTATAGCCTTTATGTGCTGATACCAACTAGTATCATATAGTTGAGTGAAAGCTAGATATGCCTTGCATTCCGGAAGTTCTCGCTTACCGAGCCACGCGAAGAGTACCAGACCGGTGCTTGTACGTCTACCCATTCCAGGGTCGATAGAGTCTACGAACAGAGTGAACCAAGTCAAATGAATTGTTTTTCGAGACCAAGAGTCAGTCATAGATAGAAAGACCTCACATATCCGCTTTGTCAGGTGCGCTCTCTCTTCTGTCTCTTATTGGTTGGCGGCGGATCAAGGGGAGTGATAAGACATACAAGCATACCAAAGTCTTAGCAACTCTATCAAGTAAGAAGATCCTTACAGGTGATAAGATAACCTCAACATCAACAGGCTAATCTATACTGAAAGAAGAAGCGGAGAGAACTGGGCACTCTCTAATGTCAGGGAGTTTCAAGTTAAAGAAGCGGAGATTTAGTGAGGCCTCGCCGATTGATAAGAAAAAGACTGTTAAACAAAACTGCCTGTCCTTTCTTCCAATCCCTTCTAGGGACCTTTCAAAGAAGTTTCAGTTAAAGGTACAGTAAGCGTTGCAGTAAGCCAAGAAGTCAGTCCCAGTAGATAGAGTCAGGGAAGGGTATGGGTAAGGCAAGTTAAAACCATTGAGTCATTCCCCAGCCTTGTACCTGTAAGCCATTTAGTCTAGCTCCTAGAGAATGGGTCAGAAGGAAAAAAAAAGTAAGAAGTAGTGTCAATCGGCGGCTTTCCCTCTGGCGTTAAAGACGAAGCGCAGAAATTATTTGATTCGTTCGAGCGACGACCACTAACGAAGAGCCGCTTTCAGTTAGTAACCGGGGTAAATCACATCACATTTAAGGCTTCATACACGTATTGTATGTGCCGCTATTAAAGAATAAGCCTGTATACTACGAGATTAGGATTAGGAAGAAAAACCTTGCTTTTGGCAGATTACTTACTACTAGACTAGGTTGGATCTACTTCTCAGTCTCATCTATAGAGAATAGGAGAAGCATTCGAGTTCTTGCTTTTCTGCCCTAGCAATCTCGCGTGAGTGAAGAAATCGTAACCTATATATACTACCGATATCTCTCGTCAAACTTCAACGGGAATCGATTCTATGATTTACTTAGATTTAGATTCCCTGACCCGCTCTGAAAGAACTCTCCTTTTTGGATGTATACTATGGGTTTCAAGTTGGCAACTATCGGAAATCCGCTCTAGATTATTCTATCGAACAAGGGCAAGGATCGTCTTTAGGGCCCGCGATAAAGAAGAAAGAGGTTTAAAAGTTAATTGCTACTTGATTACCACCTCGTCTATGAAATCTAATTTTTTCTCTGTGTGGCTACAGTAAGAAAGAATTCCTATGCGTCCGCAGCTAATGAATCTGATGGATGACATTTCTTCTGTTCTATTGTAATGCTAGTGAAAGGCTTTAAACGAATCCCTGACTTAAAGGGAATGGGAATAAACAACTGGCTTTCTTCTCCTAGTGCATTCAGTTCTGGCACAAGACAATCCTGATTCAATTCCCGAAAACCTGACACCAGCTGTTTCTTCTGGGCATGTCCCTGAGACTGAGATGAGTGCCAAACTTCCTTCCTGAACTAGATTAAAGACGCGTTCTAGTGGCCTAAGCTCCAACAAAGTTAGGGACCCCTACCACCGCCTGAAAGTGCCTCGGGCTAGGTGAGAGGTTTGATTCATGGCGTCGGTAGGGATTGCCTTAGTGAAAAGTAGGAGCCATACCATAGTTAGTCAAGAATCAAGAGTAGAGGTCGGGTACCTCGATCAGAGCAATGGAGAATCGGAGGATGGATGAAAGGCCAAGTCAGACCCCGAGGATAAGGTATTAATCAGAAGAGGAAAGTAGATCAGCCTACTACCAATTAGTTTGTTAGCAAACATAACATCTCGTGGTCAGGAAACAACAACGTATAGAAAGCCAAGAGCCTCTCCCCAATTATAGATCTATCAACCTAAAGAGGAAGCGCTCACAAACTACACGAAAGTTATCCCTTTTTCTTGCTTTCTTATTCCTCTTTTTATTTATTCGGAATTCCTATCATAGTCATTACTGATTGTGCCGACGGGAATAGATCTTATTTATCACACGATTCTTACTCTTTTCCCTCACTCTCCTTCCTTGCCTCCCCCGGAGGAAATGGAGCAGTTCCCCGAAATCCAACAAGAACCAAATCACCAGCTTCCTGAGCATCCTGGTGATCAAGCACCTCATAAACCAGGACCCTCACCTCAGCAATCCAAAACGTCTCCCTCCATTAGTTCGTCTTCTTGGCCTTTTACTTCGTCTGATTGTTACTTTATCCGAAATTTTTTGAATGACGAAGTGTGGCCTTCACATATAACCCCCAGGGATGGAGGAGAAGCCGGACCATCAAAATAAAATGTAAATCTAACAGCGTTCTACCAGGAGGTCTCTTCAGCCCTAAACCGAGGGGACCTGCCCACTTCCAACCAGCAGTCGGTTGTTCAGCCGGCGCATAACACTGGGTGGCACAACAGAGGATGCCAAAACCTGAGGATGACCATTTATATAGGGCCATTGATGCTATCAATATGGCCTGTAAAAACAACCATGATAGACAGAGCCCACATTCTCTTACAGAAGAAGGAAGGGGATCATTCTCGAGGAACCAAAGGATGTGAAGCGTGCGCTCGAGGTGGCTCTCCATGACGACTGGAAGCACGACATCGATGAGCGTCTTGAGCATTTCCGTGTGCTCAATCGCAACTTTGGCACCGCTCGTTGTTCCATTTGGAACAACTTCATTGACTAACTAAGGGAGTTAGGCTATCACCAGGTTAACTCCCGACATAAGGTCGACTAATATTTTTCATCTCCATTTTTTGTATTTGGGGAATAGATTGTTACTAAAAGGACTTGAATAGAATGAGGAGGACGATAGATAGACTCACGATCTAATAAAGTAAAGTCTTTGATATTGGTTCAAATCCAATTCGTGAGATGACAGTGATCTTTAGCTGATCATGCCCATAATAAAGGTTGTTCCAGCCGAAAGATGATCCCAGACCTGTCTGACCTACCGTTAGCTTTGCAGTACTCCCACCCAGGTAAGGACGGACAGGTGTCATAGCGCAATCCTCACTGATGTGGTGTCTAGTCACAACCCTCATTTTCCACTTTATTTCCTTGGCTTTCGAATCGTTGATTGATAGCAATGAGACAAATAGAGAGAGAGAGAGAGAGAAAGATTCTAAGTAACTTTCCTTATTCAAAGGAAGAAGAAGAGCGGATGGATTTTTCTTCTATATAAAATAAATAAATAAAACCGAATTTCGACTTACCTTAGTCTAAAGTCAAGAACGAATTGCCATGACGCTCCAATCCTATCGGTTGACAGTGGAGTTGTGTTAATGGGAAATGATCACCCCTGCAATGTAGTTGGTATTGGTTCGGTCAAAATGCACGATGGTGTGGTGAGAACTGAGGTGCGGCATGTTCCAGACATGTCAAAGAATCTTATCTCTTTGACCACTTTAGATCTCTCTTGGTGGTTGTAAATTTGTTTTAGGTGATGGTGTTTTGAAGGTTGTGAAGGGTGCTCTAATTGTGATGAAGGCTCATCAGATTGGTAGATTGTATGTGTTGCAAGGGTCTACCATTACAGGCACAACTGTTGTATCTTCCTCCATGTCAGATTCAGATGAAACCAGATTATGGCACATGAGGCTGGGACACATGAGTGAGAAAGGCATGACCATGTTGAGCAAGAAAGGTCTTATTTCTGGTCAGAGTACATCCAAGTTGGAGTTCTGTGATTTCAATAAGTTCTGCAAAGATGAAGGCATTGTTAGACATCTTACAGTCAAGAGGTACTCCGAAACAGAATGATTTGATATAGAGCACTAACACCGTCAATACAAGGTGAATCTCATTGTGCATCTACTGGAGCTCATCGAAAGTCTATCTCTGACTGAATCAATATCTCATTTTCCCTTTGATGCCACGGAGAGCGATGTTCCGCCTCTTTCTTAAACTCTCGTTCTAGCAGCTTTGAGTTCAACTGCCTGTCCCCCAGTTAAAGAGGTGAAGGAGTGGAAATGGGAAAGGCCAATGAACCAGCATCTAATTAAATGGATTCTTGATAACCTGCTTCGCCTTAACCAACCCATCCTACATGAATCAAGAAAGACAGTGGCACTGACCATCTTGATGGAGTAGAAAGAAGAATTACTACTAGGCTTGAAGGGAAGCCTAAGAGAATGGGATACTTATCATACAATAATCTTACTAGATCGACTACTGGCTCGACGGACAAGGAAAGTCAAATCAAAGCTTATACGACTAAAAAATAGAGCAATGGTCCGAATAAATCATGAGAGCTACACTTTTCTAGCTTAAATTTGCTCGGGACCGAAGAAATGAAGCTCTAAGGACTCCGCACAGGCAAAAGAAAAGCTCAGGAAGTATCAGATTAAGCAAACACTCAAACTATCTTAGATGGGCTTGCCTTTGATTCTGAGGTCTTTCAAGCTGATTGATAGTGAGATTATTTTTATAACTGGGAAGAAAGTCTTACTCTAAAGTATAAAGTAAGTAAGTCAATTCTATAGGAGAAGAAAAAGAAACTAGGATCTCCGGATGATAAGAAACTTCAACCCCAGCGAATGGCAAAACAACTGCAATTAGTTCGTAGGAGGCTCCCACTATACATATGTAGTTTGTAGGAAGGATAGGATGGCATCAAGACTGCTCGTATGGAGACTTTTTCTCAATTGTAGGAACCTCCGGGAATGTCTTAGTCCTAGTACTTACTGTTAGGAGAATAGCCCTTCGATCCTTATTATTGTGATTTTTGTTTGTTTGATAGTTCGGCTAGCTTGCTGAACCAGTAGAAAAAGATTATATTCTTCGAACGTACTGATATATAGAGTAGTTAGTATAACTCAGAATCGAGTACTTCTAGTAGAATAATAATAATATACTGTACTTTTTTCAAGGAAAAAGATTGTATAGTAATGATGCCGAATCCCTTAGGTTGAGTTAGTAAAGGAGCATCCGTTAGTACTGATAGAATCTTACTAGCCTCAATAGGGGAATTAATTTTCAAGTAAACTGACTACTATTCTTACTTCTAGAACCTGTGTATGCTTATTCACTAGTTGCTGGAAGGGTAGAACGTAGGGCAGTGTTGGCTCATCTTTCACTTCCGGACTCTAGCTTTCTAAAACCTTCCTCACCTATAGCACCTGGCTTAGCTTTAAGCCAATCCCGGTGGACTTTCTTATCCTTATTCTAGAACCTTCACCTGGGAGTAAGAATCTTCCGTACTTCGTCCTTAGTTAGCCTTTGTCTCATTTCCCCTTCCTCACTTGAGCTCTAGGGAATGACTCCTACCCCTCCTGCTACTGAACTATACCTAAAAATAAAAATAAAAAACTCTAGCTCAGCTCGGGGTTAGGCTTATGTGTCTTACCTTGCCATAATCAAGATTGACAACATCTTCAGACCTTGGCCTTGAAGTCGAGTTACTATCGTGCCAAAACTCCAAAGACTCAGAAAAGGACTAAACTCCGCTACTTGTCTTAGCATCTGCTTCGTTCGGTCTTGCAACTAATTTTTCAGAGGGATCCCCAAAGTAATATACTTATATGCCCTCCCATATTGGTATCCCATGTTTGATTCTCCTTCTCCAGATTCTATTTATGTGGAATCTCTGTTTGAACTCCATTCCAGTTCCAGATACCTGGTTTTAGTTCACAGCCCCACCTTTCAGTTGAAGTTAAGTTAGCTTCCCCTCCCATGGAAAATAAATTCTTTATTCTTTAGTCAACAAAGAATTTTCTTATTCCTTCCCCGATAAACCTTCTCTGAGCCAACAGCCCGATCCATCTTAGTTTGATTAGGAAGTCCACGCATAACGAGAGCGAAGTCATGTGAACTCTGAACAGAAGGAGCAACAGCATTTATTCTGTTGGGGAAGGCTTAAAAGATCAAAGGCAAAAAAAGAGGTACGAAGTCTAAAAATAGACAAGAGCGCATTCGATCGTATATTCATAGTTGGCATCAGTCTCTTAAAAAGAATAAGCTCGAGAAGGGGGATCTGTGGGACTTATATCCGTAGCAGCTCTTACAGTTAGAAAGGGAACGGGATCCCTATCCGCTATGAGAGTAGACGGTGCTAGTGAATCTAGCTAGGTCCCTAAGTCTCGCCTTATTAGTCTAGGTAACTTTCTTCGCTCACTGTAATGGTAAGGCTAATAATAAGACTTTTTGTTTCCTGGCTTCGCTCGAGATCTCCGAACCTTCGCTCTGCTCTTGCTTGCAACTATAAGGTATTCCAAAGCCGTAAGAATTACTTGTAATTCAAAAGCTTACGTAATTGCTAAGTTTCTAAGTATTCCATCCTCTCCTTTACAGTCAAGAACTACGTACCTCTAAGATGGAAATAAAGAAAACTCAAAGTCTGACCTAGGGGACTGCTACAACTAAGCCGAGCCTGCAGTTGCACAAACTTCTACCATACTTCTGCAACTGAAATTAATTACAAATGCTGTGGAACCTGTCAAGGCTGGTCAAGATCAATAGGCCAATATTCCTTCTGTTTGTGTAAATTTACTCAATCTATGGAGTTCTTTTCCTCTCTGGCCAGCGGGGCAGTTAGAGTTCGTCCCTAATCTCAACTAGAACTAGCCTTCGTGTTAATAAGTGTAATTGAACTAGAGCTAAAGGCACGTAGTTACTCGAGCTAAGCTATAGGGTCTATGTTAATAGAGCTCGATTGTAAGTAAAGGAGAGAAAGAGACTTTATCTCCAGCTCAATCACCAGCACGTAAATAGAAGATATTCCACTTCTATGCTCTATTTCTTGTTTACTCTGTTCCACTCGCTTGTGAGATCGTTTGGGAAGCTAGATCATTCAACATGCTTTCTTAGCTGGAAATAGAATGATACTGATTATCTTATTATTACAGCTTAAGTGCATTTTATATATAAGATAGAATCTCATGCATGCTTGGAATTTAGGTTACTCGAAACGATTTTCTTAGGTGCTAGAAGCTGCTTGAGGACTTGCTAACCTTACTCTTCCTTATCCAGTGAAAGATTCATTTTTTGAGTTAGATCGAGTGGAATCTTTCCGAGAGGAGGTGCCAATCCAGGCTAACTAGTATGAGTTCATACCCGCCTTTCCCTGCTTTGAGCTTGAACGTGGCACTAAAGCTGAGCTCATGAAAGAGACTTCAGGTTATAAAAATATTTCCTTTAAGGCTAGCTCATTTTCCGATTCGAGGACTTCTTACTACTTAATTCTTGCAAGCCCACACCTTAGAAGAGAAGAGACAGTCTGACTATCTCTTGTGCCAGAATTCAGGCTCAAGGCCACTTAACGAGACGAAAAGAAAGAGATTCATCTCACTCCCTCGCCTTAGATGCAAGCTCTACTAAGCCCCCACTTTTCTTTCTAGATTTTTGATAATACTAGCCAAAAGGGGACATTTAGAGGTGGTTAAGAGACTTCCGCAGGTGGAATGAATGCAGCTCTTGTTCTTTCAAGGGGCGCTCATTAAGCAGCCTTGGGCCTACCTTTGGGATAGATTCCCTCAACAGATACCTTCAATGCAAGAAAGCCAGCAATTTAGGTTCTGAGCTAAACATTCGTGAAGCCTGCTCTTTGCTTGGGCCTATCCTTTCTTTAATTCGTGTAAACTCTCTGCCCTCTTCCACTGAGACAAAGTCATTCTAACGCATGCTGAGCAGTTTCTCCACCTCGAAAGCTCAGTCTATTTTTATTTATGGCGAGATTCAAATATGAACATTTCCTCCTTTCCCTGTAGTACGCTAGCCTATAGAGAACTTCAGTAGGACCGTGGCATCAATGCACCTTTTCGTTGATACTTTTTTACGTAAACTAGATGTTAAGGCAATGTCAATTGTATGATGATATACCGTAGTTGGCTTATGTTAGCACGAAAGATAGATATGAAATTCCTCTTTTAGAGTTTGAGTATCTTGAAGTGCGGGGCTCAAGAGTTTCCTTCCGTGAGATGAGCTGGGCAAGGATAGGTTAATTCTTGTATAAGGAAGAAGCGGAAGAGCTACTTGAAAGAAAGGTTGGAAGAGCTAGTCCCTTAGGATGCCGTAGGTCCTATAAGGTGGATTCTTCTGCTCTCTTGCCTTTCCTCGCCCTATCGGTCGAGATGTGCCACCTCAACGTCAACTCTCTTCTATTTCTGGTATCTAGCGAAATGGCAGCTGGATTAATAAGTTATTTTTCTTGCAAAACTTTAATTTAGTCTTTCCTTTTGAATCCCTTCTATCCCTCGCTCCTTACTTAACTCTGGCTACAGAGCAGAGCCCTCTAAATTCCATCATGAAGCGTAAGACATCTCATTGGAAGAAAGTGGAATACCTCTAATGAGCTCTTTCCGGCAGCTAGTCTCGGGTATTCTATCCTCCCATCCTTCCGACAACGCATTCAATAGCATAGCCAACGACCCACTCAGTCCCTTACTTGAATTAGGAATCTCAACTCGATCTTAGCGGATCTAACTTGAACTCCTTATGTGTTAGCCTACCATCTTTATCTTCTATCCCCTGGAGCTCTCGTTTTGAGAGGTTAAGTAGCTGACCTCTTTCTAGTAATCCCCTGAGTCTCCAATCTAAGAGAAAAGTAGCTCCTGGCTTCATGTCTTGCTGATCGATTGACTTCTTTTCTCAAGTTTTGTTTCTCTTTCAGTTGGTGATTGGGGATTGGCATAGTTCATGTCTCCCCCATTTCTGGCCAAAGAAAAAGAAGGGGAATTCCTTCAAGGCAGCAGGAACGGATGGATAAAGTAACTAGTTATCTCTCAAACAGCGGTTATGCCTTTTCCTAATGCCCTTACTAAACCACCAACTGCGGTTATTCCGCAAAGACCGGATAAGGCGCATCTATCTAATAGCGGACGATTTTCGGCAACTTCGGAGCCCCGCCTGAGAAAGAAAGAATACATTCCTCACGTCTGCACAGGCCTATGGGCTTTAGTAAGCCCCTTTCCAGTCATGGCGTATCATTTCAAAAAGTTAAAGGCATATCACCGTCAGTGCGTTGTCGAAAAAAGATCAGTAGGATGATATAGGAGCATACCACAATAAGGATATTTTTGTACGCCTAGGCAGTGACTCTTCCATGTCAAATAGTCTTCCAGTTGAGATTTACGGTTCTGAGTTAGATTCTAATTGTGAGAAGGAGGAGCTTAACTCTGATTGTGATGGCGTCTGCCTAATAAGAATGGAGAATAGGGTAGGAATGGAAAGGGATAACGGCGGATAGTGAGCTGGATCCCCGGGGTCGCTTGGGAGCATCTTCTTGCTCCTGAGGATCATTATTTTATTTCATGGAATCTCAGGTTCTGAAAGAACGTAGTAAGTGGTTAACTTTGTTGACTCGCTCGTTAGAGGAAGTGAACGGTTGGCTCGAAGAGGGAAGAGATGCGTCGAGTCTTTCTCTTTGAATGGCGGAGATAAATGGTAACAAGTCAATAGACTTGCCTACAGACCCTACTTTTATAAATCATACAGGATAGGGGAAAACTTCACTTCCTTCCTTGCCGTCAACCGACCTATAGTCGCTGAGATAATATTGGTTCTATTCATCTTACCGTACTTCCATCCGGTGTTAAAGCTGCGGAGCTCGAGGGATGTCTTTAAAAAGGTCAAGTTTTTTCTTTTTTTAGACGCGGTCGAAAGAATACCTGAGAGAAGGATGGGCACTTCTAATAGTAGGCGTATGCCCGTCTCCCTAAAACTCATACCTGTGATTAATAAGAATAATTTTCTGAGTGTCCCCGCCCTTCTTCCCGTACAGAGTCTGTCAAACTCAGCTGTCTTAAACGACATTGGTGCGGTACTCTAATCTGATCTACTCATATCAGAGTACGCCACTCGTGGTCAGAGGAGAGCCTGGAGGAGAATGGGAAAAAGCTTTTAGTTCTCCTTCATTCCATAGCTACTTAGTACCTTGGATCCCTTCTCCTTTGAGAACTACCACTCAAGACTGTTGGATCACTCATCAATGTCATCAGCTTAAAATTATGGCTTTGGGGAAGCCGATGCTAACTTGGCTGACACAAACACCGAGAGGAAAAGGCTTCTTTATGGCATTCCCAGCCTACGAGGTTCTTAACTAAACTCTTGGATTTGATAGATAGCAATAAGTTCCGCCATCACACTATCTGGTTCAGGAAGTTCTCTAGCTTGATTTGAGCTCATTGGCTCACCAAGAGTCATTCCTTTATCGATGGGCAATAAAATCAAAGACAACTGTGAGGCTGCAGAGGGGAAGAAAGGATAAATTGAGAATAGAATATTTACGTCACTGGTTCGTTAGTAAACTGGGACACGTTTAGCATGGGTAAAGGTCAGTGAGAAAGTGATGATTTGAGGCGTGAATTCCACCAAGCACAACTCCGACAGGGGAAGCTGTAGCTTATGGGGTGGTCGTGGTATAGCCTTTATAGAATATCCTCTTCCCCAGGAAAGCTAACTCAATAGGAATTCTCTCTCTCGCCGATGCTATTGAATCCGCAGTTGTTGGTCTTGGTGGTAGGGACATAAGACCAACAGTGGTTGTGTAACTCCCCAATACTTCACCCCATGTTTCAAGAGGAAGGTCTATCTTTCAGCTCCTCCCTAAAAAGTGGAATGTACTGCTTCCTTTCACTTACCGTAGGGTATGAGAGTTGGTATAGGTTTGAGTACGGTGTACTAAACTCAATAGCTACAATAAATCATTGCTTGAGTTTAGGGTTGTGTATCCTAGTGTTTGAACCTTCCTCTCACCTTCTCCTTGGCCTTTTCTCATGTGCGCTGGTGATGGTGCCTTACTAGAGGAACGTTTAGTGAGAATTGACCTCTCCCTCTACCTCTGTCTTTTCTTGTGGCACTATAAAGCGATAAGGACAGATGTTTTCCCCTGGGTCATGGGGTCTCTTCCTACTGTAACTGGTGTTTTAAAAGCTCCATAAAAGAACCTAACTCCTGGGCCTGTGCAGACTCTTGGAGAGGTTGTTCCAAGTGTGTAGGCCCCACATGTTGCTCATCTTCCTCTGTTGGTGGTCTTACAATAGCAATGGACGTAGAAGGAATTCTTTGCATGGCTTTTTTGCATGAGAAGGTTCAATAACATTCACCTAAGTGGGACCCCCAGCACCATCTTTCCTTAGTCAATACTAGATGGATTCCCTATTGCTATGCTAGCTTCCTTGGGAATACAACCTTGCACTGGTTTAGGCGGTATCCGGGCCCTTTTAGAGGAAACAGTTGACTTCCCCTTTTTGTGGTCCCTCGAATATTCTACAGTCTTGTTACCTTCCACAGAATTCGCAGGAAGCCCCAATAGCCTATCCTCTTTCTAGCTTGAGGATGTAAAAGTAGTTCTTGTCCGTTCTGTCTTTATCTAAGAGTGAAGGTAGTAGGTGTAGAAGCAGTCTTGTAGCCATTAGTCGGCTAAGGGCCATTTCGGTATCGTGCTAGTAAGGTAAGAGCTGTTGTCGATTCTGGTAGCATTCTAAGTATTGGATTGGTCCATTTGTTAAGCATTAGAATCGCTTTACCTGCCATTCCTTCTCTTTCTGTCTATCGTTTCTCTTTTTCTTTTTTGCGAGTTAAGTTCCTATCCTTTTAGATGTGTATTCCCGATCTTTTTAGTCTCTTGAATATTCGATTTAGAGTTAAGAGGTGTCTATGCCACTAACCAACTCATTAAAGAAATACAAGAGCTTCTCCGGCAAACCACTAGAAGTACCCATCGAGTCGAGCAATTGGATGCTAAGAAAGGTTTCTTTCTGGGCTAAAATCTAAGCCTATAGACTGAATTAGGAGAGCATAGGTTTAATCCAAAACCAGGAAAGAAAGCTATATCGAAGCCCAATGCCAAGCAAATCCCTAGACTACAAGTGAAGAAATAGGGTTCCACTAAGCGCCCTTAACCCAACACAAGATGGGACCCTATTAGGTAGGATAGTGGGCTTAGTCAGCCTAACATAGGCTGTCTACCAAAAAGGGGATGTTCCCGTGATTTAAGGTTTCTGGATATCCTACCCTAAGACGAGAGGGTTGGGCTTAGAACAAGACCCATCGGTGGATAAGATCACATCTTCATAACAAAAGGTGTACACGTTCGGCCTCACTCAAGGTAATGGGCCAAACCTAACGAGTCCAAACAAATTGGATCTTTTTGTATGACAAAACCACATATTGGTAATTTTTTTCAGTAATTTATTTCCTCAAGCAATAGGGTTTTACCAGTCCCAGCAGAGCCTGTGATGGACACGGATTTCCCCTGAGGGATGGCAGACAAAATATGATTCTGCTTGTTTCCCCATTCTATTGGAGTGAAGGTTAGCCCAATGTTAGCATTCAGATCCATTTTCAGCCCTGGCCCGGAAATGCCACCTTTTCCTGGCTTTCCAAACAAAGCCCATCGAAGTCCGGTCCATCTAATTTATTTTTTCCCATTCCAGGACGGCCCAGGCCGCTATCCGAGTGCAATCGGAAAAAGCAAGTTTACCTTACTTATATTAATAATATAATTCGTTCTGCTGTCAAAAGTAGGGGAAAGTGTCTGATCCTTTCAATCAAGCAATAGAGGCAGAGGCTATACTTCTTCAGCCTACGCTAGGATGGAGCTGCTGTCGAGTGACGATTGGCCGATGGGAGTTAAATCATGAAGCTGGGTACAAATAAGCCAGTAAAAGACAAGTAAAAGCCAGTGAAAGAGGAGTAGTCAGGGTACGACGAAGCATGCCTAGTACATAAGCAAATACGGATCACGTGGGTTTGTACTGATCCGCTTTCGAGCTGTCAAGTGAGGATTGCTCCATCTATGAAGAAAGAACGCAGGGGGCCTCTCTTATTATATTATAAAGGGGGTTACTCTCTTCTCTGATGTGCGCTATATTATTAAGTTATATTCCTGAAAGAGTTTTCGGGATTAAGCCACGTGGCGATACCCTCGAAAAACGAAAGACTCTTTTTTTTCGCTTAGAGCTTCCCACGTCTATAAATAGAAGCTGCTTTCTCTATTTCGCAAAGCAAGGGGAGATAGATATGGATCCACCAGTTGAAACTTGCATTTGAAAACTCATTAGAAGATTGACAAAATCAAAGCATCTCAACAACAAGTTTCATTTTCTTTTTTTCAAATATATCATTCATTTGAAGTACTCAAGGTAAGCATATATGATCAATGATATCTAAATGATCCACGTAGACCAATATTCATGAAAATTCATTACATGATTGATAAGATCAAAGCCTCCTAATAGTGAAACTCAAGGTTATTGGATCTAAGGTTTAAAATTATCATGATTGGGCTTGCAAACATAGGTTTAGGCCACAAATGTTCATTTCTCAAATCGGGACAAATTTAGCGCTATATTAAGCAATCGTAAGTGAACTTATGTAGAAGTCACACCTATTTTGAGGCTTGTCAATAATAATCTATGTACCACATGATAGAGAAATGATATGTAGATCATTCTCCAATAACATGTAGCATAAGTAATAAAGGGACAAGATGAATAGGGATGGGATGTATCAGATTAAATTAGGGTTTCAAATATCATAAACACTGTTGTACCCCAAAATTTTTCCTCCCATTTTTATTCAAGGCATGATCATTGAGGTCCTCAGTGGCTCAAGAAGCTTCAAATGATTTCCATGGCACCCTATATTCCTCGGTATAATAGCACAGCTGGAAGAAAGAAAATAAGTGTACGTAACAAGGTATAGTTCAAAAGCTAAAAATATGCCCAAGAGCTTTTAGGTTGAAACAACTTCGACAATAGTATGCAGTCTAATTTGATACCCAACAAAGCACCAGGATCGAAGGAAGGGTGGTTCAAAAGAAAGCTTGAGGAATTTTTTGTGAAGTCTTTGATTGGAAGAGCTAGTAAAGAGCGTCATCGAAGGGTTCGTTTTCGAACCATGGAAATGTAAGATATTCGAAGCATTACAAGGAAGGAACACTTCAATTGCCATGTTGCTTGAATTGATGCTTCGAAAAGAAGAAGATGGTGAATTCGGAAGCTTTGATCTTATGGTTTGAAGGACATACAAACATCAAACATGGCGTGATCGAAGGACAGTTCAGAGACAAATCAGCCAAATATGAGTCATCTTAGAATTTTGGGATTAATGTGTTTCAGGCATGTGCTTGAACAAACAAGGAAGGAGTTGGGTGATCAAAAGTAAAGTCTTGGTGCTCATAGGTTATACTTCGATTGGCACATAAAAGTTGTATTCACCAATCGAAGGTGGACTAGTGAGCAATAAAGATATTCTTGTAGACAAAAGAAAAGGGTGGGAGTTGGAATCGAGGAACCACCTACACAATTGTGTTCGAAAGAAAGAATAAAACTAAGTTTCGACAGGCCATGATGAAGACATGATGCTTCAATTGGTCTGATTGAGTGATAGAAGATTGAAAGGAGCAGGAACTGCTCGATTAGGTTGATGTTTCAAAACCAATCAACTAAGGCAGATAGTGACTCAATCGAAGAAGCCATGATGATGAGGCCTTGAACCATTTGAATTGGGACTCAGAGCCATCGAAGAACAAAGCTTGGGAGCATTCGAAAGAGTCAATTTGTGAAAAGTTGAAATGAACACCTAACGGGATGAAACCTGTCCAGGTTCACTCAAAGCCCAAAATGGTAGAAAATCATCAAAAATGGAAACTTCTTAAAATATTTCAATTTAGGTTTCAAATCCATGGTTAATGGCTGATTCATGCCATTTTCGTTCACCACCACACTCCTATAAATACAAGGCAGGCATTGCCTATCAACACACAAAAGAAGTTGCCCCAGAAAACCATACCATATTTTTTTTCAAAAATTTCAACAAAGTAGTCAAAATCAAACAATCTGTAGAGGCCTCCTCAATCCAAAGCAAGAATTCCACTCACTTCCTAAAGGTTCTAGGAGACGCTTCCACGCATTACGCAGGTCCAATGCACGCAGGAGCATCACTCACGCAATCCCCTTTCTTGCTAACTTTTCTTTGATATAAAACTCATTCAATATGTAATTTAAATCCATATTGAACGTATATCCATGCTATGAATGAAGTTTATGAATGTTTTAATGTTATTCATGTGAGTTTCAGTGCCCAAAACACAAAATTACATTTCTAGGGCATTCGAATTTAGTTCCTTCGAATCTCAGGATTCATGTTGTTTCAGGATAAAATAGCTTCAGATTTGGACTCATGGATTCGAATTAAGGGGAAGGACCTGGGTTCGATATCCAGGTCTTGCATTTTCATTTTTTCTAATGCTTTACATTCAGATTGAGTGTATCCAGCCAGCATATGAATACCATACACCACGTGGTCAACACCAGGAGATCTCATTTGATCCAAATCAACGCATCCAAGTACGCAGATCACCATGGTCACTCAGAGGGTGTCCTCACTAGGATAACACGGAAGAGTTGGGCTCCTTCTATCTCGGGCCTGCGTTTTACAAGTAATACTCCCCCATATTTCTACTAATGTCCTGGCCCATTTACCTTTTTCCTCTTTTTTCTATTTATTTGTTTGATTGTTTTTTATTATTATTACAATATAAAATCAGATAAAAATTATTTAAAAAAATTAGGTTAGTTTTTTTTGTAAATTAATTAATTAATCACCTTAGCATTTTATTAAAATTAAAATTAAACAGACTTAGATTTTAATTTATTTTCATAACAAAAATATCAAAAAAAGCTTAGGTTTGTTTTCTTTATTTTAAATTTCACTTTTTTTTCCAATAATTAATATCTTTTTCTAGGTTAATTAATTAACTTGGTAACTTAAACAGTTTTTTAATTATATAAAACCAAAAAAACCAAAAACTTTTTTCTTCTTAGGGTTGTAAACATATTTTTAATTCGCGCGTTTACTTTTACTTTCGCACTTTTGCATATCATTGTATCTGCTTACTGGGATGTAATAGACTTAACTAGGACTTTACTTTTACTGCTATTTATTTTTCCCGATTTGAACTTTTAAATTCCCCCTCCCCAAAGCCATGTAATAGTTACGATTTTACATTTCCACGCTTTTAATTTCTTTAAATTATTAACTGCTTAGATGTATGCTAAACTAGGATTGTATGGCAAGAATAAAACAAAACTCTAGCAAACCTAATGCAAAGACTAAAATAATTGAAAACAATAATATTGCACATGCGCACCTCTAGGGTACCCCCACTTTGGTTGCCTTCGGAAAACAGTCACAACTCTCGAATCATGAGATATTTTAGTGGCTACCCTCCGGTTTAAAGATCATAAGTACCTCGATGACCCTCTCGAGGTTGCCTTGGTAAAAATGATCTTAAAAACCTAGGGTAGTTAGTAAGATTTCTTGCCCAGTTTCCTTTGTGACTATAAACGTCCCTTCGATTGCCCCTCAAACATCCGACGACTAGGGCTACCTACTCACTAATAGTAGGATATCACTGTCTAAAGGAAAAGAGGAAAAGAACAACCCTTTCGATTAAAAGAAGATAGTTCCTCGATGCTATGCTCAAAACACATTTTTTCCCTTACACAAAACTCCTTTCAAAAACATTTTCAAAATGCTTTATCAACACTCTTGAGGACTGATACAAGAGATATCATAAAGAAATCTTCCTTACTATTTGCATTTCAAAAATACTTTTCAAAACACATAAATCACAAGGTATTTCAAAATGAGCTAAGCATCTAAGAGCCCGTAGAAAACTACAGATTGAAAGGGTGCTAACACCTTCCCTTTCCATAATCTACCCCCTTACTCGGAAAACTCTCAAAAGGTCTTTTTCTGTTCTTTTCACCCTTTCCTTTGTTAGATAAAACAAAATTCGGTGGTGACTCTTGCTTACCGCAACATTTGTAAACACAAATGCAAAATCAATATAGTATTCGGTTCTGCCACCGTATCATAGAACTGACGACTCTGGTGGGGAATGTTTATAAAGTGGGGTTACCTTCGAGCTTAGTTCATTTTAATTGCTTTACATTGTGTGTTTGTATGCTTTATCTTTTAAGGGATTGTTTGGGTTGTTACTAAAAGATCCTACACCAAGATCTGGGGCACCTTTTTTATGTAAGCAACAATAGATCATGGAGATTGCACGATATAGACCAATATGGTTAAAGTGATAACTGCGTTAGTGTGACACATTTGTTGGTACTGGTATCCCTTGTGTTAAATCAAGGAGAATACAGGGCCGTCGTGTGGTGTCATAAAGCACTAACGGACCTTAGAACCTTAGTTGAACAAACTTGGCCATTAGAAAGTAGTGAGATAGCCGGCCTCTGTATAAAGCTGAGGATTGGTTGATACTCAATACTACACTCATTGAGATCAGACTTTCGGGATATTTCGACCACGAGAAAAGATCGCCTGATTTGAAACAATACCTGATAAAGAAAGATATGTGATATTGAGACTCCATAGAACCCGATTACTTTTCTAAGACAAGTTGAACCAACTAAACTTTAAGTGGGTATCTGTCTATAATTCCATGCAAGCCTAAACCTAAGGTCTTGTGTGTTTTGCTTGTGTGATTAAATTTTTCAAAGATAACATCATGCATCATAACATCAATATTCATTTCACTAACCATTTCACGGACCAAGGGAATTTATCTTTGTTCTATTTTGTAGATCATGGCTTCCGTTCGTAGAAACACCATCCGAATCAACTTTGTGAGAATACCTCTCCAACTCAAAGAGCTAATATCGAGGGTTCCTGAGACTTCCTCATTCACCAAGAATTATGGTCGACTTCTCAACCTGGTTACTTCAAACTTTGATGAGAAGATGATGGGGGTACTCTTTCAGTTCTTTGACCCTAAACACCATTGCTTCACATTTCCCGATTATCAGTTGGTACCCATCATGGAAGAGTTCTCTCAATTATTGGGTGCACCCATTCTGGATCAGACGCCTTTCACCGATTTAGAGGAGGCTCCAAAGCTAGAGGTCATTGCAGAAACCTTGCATCTGAAACGGTCCGACATTATATCCAACTGAGAAACAAGATGCGGCGTTAAGGGTTTCCTAGTCAAGTTCTTAATAGAAAAGACTCAATTTTTTTGGGATGATTTGGATTTCCAAGATTTCGAAGAAGTCCTAGCTCTTCTAATATATGGATTAATATTGTTCCCTAATCCGGACTTACTCATAGATGTGAATGTTGTCAAGGTTTTTCTCTCCCGTAACCCTGTGCCTACTTTGCTTGGAGATATCTTGCATTCCCTTCACACTCTTTCCAATGAAGAGAAGAGAGGTTCTTATGTGTTTCATACCATTGTTGTCCAAGTGGTTTATTTCGCACCTTTCTCAATCAATATTGAAGAATGAAGAAAGTTTGGTTTGGTCGCAAAGGATAATGTCACTTTCTCACTCAGATATTCTTTGTTACTCCTGGTCTATGAGAGATATTTCTATCATCAACCGCTGCGAGGAATTTCCTAATGTCTCGCTCCTCAGCATTAGGGGAGGTATGACTTATAATCCTTCTTTGGCTCTAAGAAAATTCGGTTATGCTCGAAGGGATGGTCCCCATGATATGCTTATCCAAGGCATTGTGTTCAACCACGAGGATGATGTTCAAGGGTATCGTCAAAGGTCCGTACGAGCTTGGGTAATGGTAAACAAAGTTGGTAGCAAGGCTTTGGGGCACAAGAATTCCATCCCTATGGAGCCTTATCTCAAATGGGTACGAGCTCGCGCCCAAAAGCTTATGATGCCATATACAACCATCTTACTAGTGATTGTGGAACCTGTCACCGAAGAAGATGCTCCTTATACGGTTCTCCATCCTGACATGCCCACTGATCTTGAAGAGTTTTAGAGGTTCTGGATTCAGCTGAAGGAAGAACAAGATACCTTTAGAGATTAATTCTATACCAGTGAGAAGAAAGTATTGCAACTCACGAAGCAAATTCACAAAGAAGGAAGTATTAATGTCTACCTTAGCACTAAGAGGAAAGGCCCATGGGAGATTTGATGATTAGATTTTAAGACTTTTTAATTTTCAATTGTAAGCCTAAAAGGTAGTTGTAATTTGAATTTTACTAATAAAATCTTTGTTTCGTTTTGGTTGGCAATTTGGAATTTCCCCAAGTCCTTGAAAATATTACATAAACATTATCATGCATATCATTACATTAAGAAGGTATTTCAAGATATGCTTCTTATCTTTTTACTGTTTATTTCAGAAAAAAAGAAATGGCTCTCATACAAACAGTTAAGGATCTTCAAGCACAAAATGCTCAATTCCAACAAATGTTCCTGGCTCTGGCTAAGGGACAAGAAGATCTAAAGGCTCTCATTGTCAAAGAGAAGAAGAAGAAGGCAAAGAAACTGGTCGGCGTCTTGAATATGGGAAGAAGGTTTATAGGACCAGCCAAGAGAGCTCTAGATTTCGCAACTCCGTCAAATGAGGGGGACAATCAGGAAGAGAAGCCAACAGAAGAAAACAACAACCTAGGGACTGATGAAGAAGAGGATGATTACTCTGAGTAACAATATCCTCCTAATGATGATAAATATAAGTAGCTGGAGGATCGTCTTAATGCTATCGAAATTCAGAGGGTACCTGGTCTGGATTTTGAAGAGTTAGGGCTGGTCTCTGGAGTGGTCATTCCCCAGAAGTTCAAAGTTCCCACATTTTCTAAGTATGACGGTGTCTCCTGTCCTAAGCTGCATCTAAGATCCTATGTCAGGAAGATTCAACCTCACACTACTAATAGGAATTTGTGGGTGCATTTCATCCAAGAAAGTCTATCAAGGACTCAAATAGAATGGTTCTATCAGCTGGAGGGAACCAACATCCATAACTGGGAGGATCTGGCTGCTGCTTTCTACAGGAAGTACCAGTACCAATATAATGCTGACCTTGCTCCAACCCGTACACAACTTCAAAGCATGTCAATGGGTTCCGATGAGGGTTTCAAAGATTATGCCCAGAAGTGGAGAGATCTTGCGGGAAGATTACAGCCTCCTCTGTCTTATAGAGAGCTGGTAGATATGTTCCTGGGTACTCTGTCTGGTCCATTTTTCAACCATTTCATTGGAAGCTCTTCGGCCGGGTTTACTGAGCTGATATTGACTGGGGAACAAGTAGAAGCGGGTATCAAGAGTGGTAAGATTCAGAGGGATGCATATTCAAGTACAATGAAGAAACCCTTCACTGAAATAAAGAGGCCAGTGTTGCTTATGGCCAAAGAAATCAAAGCAAAACTGAACAACGTCCGACAGTAGGAGTTGTGATGATCTCCAACCCAGCGTCAAATCAATAATAAAACAATCAGCACAGACAAGATACGCCCAGAAGACAGTTCACCCGGATTAACATGTCCTTATCTCAGGTTTTGCCACACTTTTTGAAGTCTAATCTGGTCATTCTAAAGGAGGCTCCTAAAAATCCAAATACTGCATCTCCCCGCTACAACCCAAATGCTCGATGTGCCTACCATTCCGATAGTCTGGGGCTTGTTACAAACAATTGTTGGGCTCTGAAAACCAAAGTGCAAGATCTTATTTAGGAAAAGGAGATTGAGTTTGATCCTCCTAAGACACCCAACGTCATAACTGCACCAATGCCCAAGCATGACCCGGGAGTCAGTGCTATTGATGTTGTTTTCGTTACAGTAGATGCTGACAGTAATTGCGACATGGACAATTGGATCTTCCCAACTATCAACGGTGGACTCAACAATTAGGAGACCAAGGATTTTGTCCCCATTATCTTTATTCAGGAGTAATTGTCTTTTTGTTTTTGGGATATGTAATACTTGAACAATTTGAACTCTAAAGCCTTGTGCCTTACCCGAGGCACAATGGTTTATTCGTGAGGGTTATTACTTCATATTCATATGTCATTCATAAATCATTGGACGTTCTGAATAAAAAAATTTACGCTCTCTGTCTTTCTTTCTTGCTTTTAATTTATCAAAAATAGCTATGCTCTCTTACACACACCCATGTATCTAACTGCAAATCCACATCCACTCTAGATCCCATTGATAACGGTTATGTTATTTCCAATTATGACTTTGAAAATCCGATCTACCAAGCTGAGGACGGAGGTGAGGAAGATTGTGAAGTACCACGAGAAATTTCCAGACTGTTACAACAGAAGGAAAGAGCAATACAACCTCATGAAGAGCAGGTTGAGACAGTAAACTTGGGTAATGAGGAGAATAAGAAGGAAGTCAAAATAGGTACCGATTTAGAGCATAGTGTCAAGGAGCGGTTAATATAGATGTTACATGATTATGTGGAGATCTTTTCCTAGTCATACAAAGACATGTCGGGGCTTGACACTGATATTATGGTTTATCGTCTGCCAACAAAAGAAGATTGCCCTTCAGTGAAGCAAAAGATCCATCGTATGTGACCAGAGATGTCAGAAAAGATCAAGACTGAAGTCATGAAATAGTTTAACATTGGTTTCTTAGCTGTTACTTCTTATCCATAATGGGTTGCTAATGTTGTTCCTGTACCTAAGAAGGATGGTAAAGTACCTATGTGTATGGATTACAGAGACTTGAATAGGGCAAGCCCCAAGGATGACTTTCCGCTTCTCCATTTTGATGTTCTGGTTGACAACACCTCACAACATAAGGTATTATCCTTCATGGATGGTTTCTCCAGGTACAATCAGATCAAAATGGCACCTGAAGATATGGAGAAAACAACCTTTATCACGCAATGAGGCACTTTCTTCTACAAAGTTATGCCATTTGGGTTAAATAACGCCATGGCAACCTATCAGCGTGCCATGGTAGCTTTGTTTCATGATATGATCCATCACGAGATAGAGGTCTACGTCGACGATATGATAGCCAGGTCTCAGACTGAACAGGAGCACCTTGATGACTTGCAAAAGCTATTTGAAAGGCTGAAGAGGTACAAACTGAGGCTAAACCCGAATAAGTGCACCTTTGGAGTAAGATCTAGTAAGTTCTTATGCTCCATTGTCAGCGGTAAAGGTATTTAAGTAAACCCTACAAAGGTTAAAGCTATACAAGAAATTCCAATTCCCCGCACTAAGAAAGAGGTTAGGGGATTCTTGGGACGTCTAAACTACATTGCTAGATTCATTTCCCATATAACCGCTACTGGTGAGCCAATCTTCAAATTACTGAAGAAAGATCAAGCAGTGAAGTGTAATGATGATTGCTAGACCGCCTTTGACAAAATCAAGAAATATCTTCAAGAGCCTCCAATTATGATGCAGCCAGTTGAAGCGAGACCTCTAATCATGTACTTAACAGTGTTAGAAAACTCAATGGGGTGTGTGTTGGGGCAGCATGACGAGTCTGGTCGAAAAGAGCATGCAATATACTACCTTAGCAAATATTTACCGACTGTGAAACAAGATACTCTCTGCTCGAGAAAACTTGTTGCGCTTTGGCATGGGCTGCTCTCCGACTAAGACAATATAAGTTGACTCACACTACCTTGTTGATATCTAAAATTGATCCTATCAAATACATCTTTGAGAAGCCCGGTCTCTCCAGAAGAATAGCAAGATGGAAAATGATCCTGACCAAATATGACAATCAGTACACAACCCAGAAAGCAATTAAGGGAAGTGTACTAGCTGATCATTTAGCTCAACAGGCTGTGGACGACTACCAGTCCATGAATTTTGAGTTCCTGGACAAGAACATCATGTTAGTGACCAATTGTGAAGAACCTGGACCAGATGAAGGACCTGAAAATGGATCCGGATGGGCTATGGTTTTTGACGGAGCTTCTAACGCACTCGGTAATGGCATCGGTGATGTGGTTATATCTCTTGAAGGCTGTCATACTCCTTTCATTGCCAGGCTATGTTTCAATTGTACCAATAATATGGCTGAATATGAAGCATGCATTATGGGTCTCAAAGCTGCTATCGACTTGAGAATTAAATTCTTGAATTTATTCAGAGACTCGACCCTAGTAATCAGTGAAATCAAAGGAGAATGGGACACGAAGCATCCTAATCCCATCCCTTATCAAAAGCATGTGTTAACACTAATTCCATACTTTGAAGAAATTACCTTTGAGCATTTTCCACGATAGGAAAATCAACTAGCGGACGCGCTAGCTACTATGTCATCCATGTTTAAGGTCAGGTGGAATAATGAAGCTCCTCAGATCACTATTTAGAGAATGGACGGACCAGCATATTATTATGAGGTTGATACTGAAGAAGTAGTGGACAAACCTCTGTTCCACGAAGTGAAAAGGTACCTCAAAGCCCAAGAGTATCTCGAGGGAGCTTCCGTCAATGATAAGAAGTTCCTAAGAAGGTTCTCTGCCAAGTTTTTCCTCAGTAATGGAATCCTCTACAAGCACAATCACGATTCTACTTTGCTTCGTTGTGTGAATAAAAGTGAAATAGAGAAGATTATGGAAGACATGCACGAAGTCACCCTTGGAACCCATTCTAGTGGGCACACAATGGATAAGAAGATCCTGAGGGCAGGATACTACTAGTCCACTATGGAAGCAGACTATTATCAGCATTGCCGAACTTGTCACAAATGCAAGATCTATGCTGATAAAGTACATGTACTTCTGATTCCCTTGAACGTCTTAACTACTCCCTCGCCTTTCGCAATGTGGGGAATAAACATGATTGGGGAGATTAGACCTATAGCTTCTAATGGGCACCGCTTCATTCTCATTGCCATTGGTTACTTCACAAAGTGGGTCGAGGAAGCCTCTTTTGATTCTATTACCAAGAACGTTGTGGCTCAGTTCCTCAAACATAACCTTATCTATCGGTATGGTATTCCTGAAAGAATCATTAGGATAATAGTACCAATCTCAATAATACTATGATCACCGAGCTCTACACACAATTCAAGATTCAGCATCATAACTCTTCTCCTTACCAACCGAAGATGAATGGCGCTGTAGAGGCTGCTAATAAAAACATCAAGAAGATCGTACAGAAGATGACAATGACATACAAAGACTGGAATGAGATGTTACTATTTTCTCTTCATGGTTACCATACCTCGGTACATATGTAAACATGGGCAACTCCTTTCTCTCTGGTAAACGGTATGGAAGTTGTCCTACCAATCAAGGTCCAGATCCCTTCCTTGAGAATCATGAAGGATGCGGATTTGAATGAAGACTAATGGGTTCATACTCGACTTGACCAAATGAACTTGATTGATGAAAAAAGGCTGGCGACTGTTTGTAGTGGTCAGATGTAACAAAAATGCATGATCAAAGCTTTTAACAAGAAGGTTAGACGTCAGGTATATCAGGCTGGTGACCTAGTAATCAAGCGTATTATCTTACCGGAAGGTGATCCCAGAGGAAAATGGACCCCCACATATGAAGGGCCATTTGTGATCAAGAACATATTTTCTGGTGGAGCCATGATCTTAACCACTATGACAATGACGACCTTCCGCACCCTATAAATGCAAACATAGTTAGAAGATACTACACATGAGAAAATCCCCCCAGGTCGACTTCCCTAGGGAAAAATAAGGGCATCCCGGGGAACCAAAAGGATTCAGGAAAAAATTATGGATATACATATGGAAAAATCTGTACACTCGGCAAGTCAAAAACCTGAAAAGGCGGCTTGGGAAAAAAAGGGTATCCCGGTGGTCTGAAAATTCTAAAGGACGTTCCAGGAAAAAATTAGGGATATAAAAGCGTATAACTATGTCATGTTGGATCACCTTACATCCAATTTTCAGTATCAAATATCGAGCTCAAATGGTACTAATCAATCCAGTCAACTTCGGACTAGCAGCAAAGGGATGAGACACTCAAAGACACGAAGGTAATAGCAGGATGGGAACCCAATGGGATCATTTCACATAGTTGTTTTTCTTTGTATACTATTTTTGTATAGTTTTCATTTTTACAACGACATTCTCTTACTAGGATGTTCGTCTCCTTGTACGAAAATGCCTGTTATAGGCAAAGCTTCTTCAAATTAATACAAAACTTTTGTTTTTTTTTATTTTTCTATTTTGTTTGCAAAAAACGTCCAGTGATTATTTTTGAACATATGCATTTGAATGTGATTACCTTTTACAAATACATGTATAAAAAACAGAAAGACAGTTACTACGGGCTTTAAGAAACAAGACAATATCAAAAGGCCATCTGCAAATCTGTGCAGGTACTTTCTCCAACAGGTACAGAGGCAGAGACACCCTACTACAAAGTCACTGCCATATCCTTAGTTTACAGCATAATGATGTCAAAGTTTCTGATATCCCCGGCAGAGCAAGAATCTCCAATTATTTCCCCGGCATCTTAAAGAATTCCCTATCCTGGTTCACAAGCTTCTTGGGTTTCTCAATAGGGTTTCATGAAATTCCCCAAGCGGATTACGGAGTTTCCCTTCCCCAATAGAGTTTATTTCTCTAAACAATTGAAATCCATCTCCCAACATTTCAATTTCAACAAAATTTGAAGTCTTACATTCTTCATCCCCAACAAAAATTAGGGATTTATTTTCCCTAGTTCAACAACACTACAATAGAACAACTGACACGTTCATACATTACATTCATACATCATTTTACGAGCGTCATAACATATGCAACACAAATGCATATATCACTGTAGGGGTAAACATGTTTAAGACTAAGCCATTGGATTGACTAGACTTGTACAGATCAAAATAAAAATCGCCACCACGCTTTATTGTTTCCAAAGGAATGGGAAAAGAGAGAATAACCCAAAAAAAGGGGGAAAGATTCAAGGTAAGGGGGTTGGTTATGCAAAGAGAAGGTATTATCACCCTAAACATCTACGGTACTCCTCAGGAACCTCTTTGTAAAATCTATATATTTTGGCTATAAAAATATTGTATAAAAATAGATGGTGGAGGTGAGAAAAGAAATATTTTTTATGATTTTTGCACCTATCACGGTTGCGAACCTTTAGTACATACGTACCACCTTTCGTGCAAATAGGGGATCATGGTACACGTAGTTCACCTTTGAAAATTAAAAAAAAATACAAATGTGTAGATTAATTTTATGAGATAAGACATCATTATCATTACCCGTGTGGAAAACATACTTACTACCCACAATCATGAGAAAGGAGAATTTTCATCATCTCAAAGTGGAGGATATGGCTTGGATTTTAAAATCAACAATGCCTCACTCAACACCCAAGTGGAAAATATCTCTCTTTACTACATATTGTAGAAGTATAGTTGTTTGCATCACTAACAAGATTGACAAGAGTCTAATCTTTTGAGAAAAGTTTTAAAGATATGAGCCAAAATGGGAAAATGGTTTGGATGAGATTGATTGACTTTTAGTATTATCACAAAAATGTCAAGGTATTATTAAGTTGATTGGAGTTTATTTATGAAAATGTTTTTTAAAATGCATGGACCTAAGTCTAAGTTTATTATGAAAGTGGTTCAAGTTAAAAAACAATAAGAGTTTTCAAAAGGAGGAAGAAGATTTTTTGAAATTTAAGAAGATGGGAGGAGAAGAAGAGGTTATCCTAATAAGGTAAAAGCTAGGAATAATAACCATATAACCAACAAGAAGCCTATACTTGACATTATGAGCCAAGATAGAATTCCCATTCTTTGGATTGAAACCAAGCAAGCAAAGATATTAGACCTCTTGTGAGAACCAAACTTCAAGTGTACTAAGTCTTCATAAAAAATTGGGCAGAGTAACGGCTCTATACGGGTGAATTCCAGATTACAAACAAAGAATGTAATCACAATAACCTGCATACAAAACAAACAAACAATCCAATGTTTTGAGGTAAACCTCAAGAACTTCAGACAAAATATCAATTAAGGTCACAAGATCTCCGACATAGGCCAAGGTTTCTAATCCTAAGTCCAAGAAGTCTAATACTCCCTAATGCCAAGGATAGTAACCAAATAGTCCATATACCATTAAAGTTTTTATAGTTCATGTTGATTTTTAGATGTCCTAGAAGAGAAAAGAAAAGGCTCAAGTGAGAAAAATAAAAATGACATGAAATGTAATACTTAAAGTAAATGGTACATAAAGCATAAAAAATAAAAGGGCATAAAGTAAAAACAATTTAATAATTAGTGGTTAGTTGGATGACCATTTTGAAACTTGCATTTGGAACTCATTAGAGGATTGATAGAACCAAAGCCTCCACACAACAAGTTTCATTTGCTTTTTGTCAAGTATATCATCCATTTGGAATCCTCAAAAGTACCATTTATTGATCAACGATGTTTAAGTGATCTGCGTTGACCAAAAGTGTTGTAGATCCATTAGATGATTGGTAGAACCAAAGCCTCCACACAACGAATCTCAAGGTTATTGAATCAAAGATATCAAATTAACATCCTTGGGCTTGCAAACATAGGTTTGGGCACGAATTATCATTTATTCGAATCGGGACAAAATTTAGCACTATGTTAAGCAATCGTAAGTGGACTTATGTAGAAGTCGCACCTATTTTAAGGTCGGTCAATAGCAATCTATGCACCATTTATTTTGAGACATGATATAGAGATCATGCTCCAATAACACTTAGTGCAATGAGAAAGGGATGAGATGAAGAGGGGTGACAAAGAATATACAAACCATATTTGAATTAAATTTAAATCAAACTATTATTAAAATCATTCATCCATTTTTGTGGAGTTAGTCTGAACACCATGGATCCAATGATGTTAACAAAGTTCATGACCAAAAATTTAACCCAAGATCAGCCAGAAAGTAATCAGAAAATAATATTGCATTTAATATATACATAAAAAAAGGTTTTAAAAAAAGTTTTAAAATAGAAATAAAAGAAAAAAATATCAACTATATTCAAATTAATCAAGAAAATAAAAGTAAGACCATAGAAAAGTCAAAAATGAACTAAAATGATTTTATAAAATTTTTGGTAATTTTTAAAAGTCAGAAACTATTTTTAAAATTAAAAGAAATGAGTAAAATAAACCAAAAATGATAAAAAAAAATAACAAAGCCAGAAATAAAAAATAAATGAGGTCACCAATATTTGTCATAATATCATTGGATCTTTTCAGAATTTTTTCAGAATTTAAAAATGTATAAAAGTATTTTTAAACATTTAAAACAAATCAAATAAAGTGGAAATTTATAAAAAATATCAAAACACAAAATAAAATTGTGAAAAAATAAAAATCAGAAAGAGAAAAATCAAAATTATTTTTCATAATTTTTTTCAGATTTTTTTTACTAAGAATGAATTTTCTATGATTTTTTTGAAATTTAAAACAATTAAATATAAAAATCAGAAAATAAAAATATAGTCAAAAATATGTGGACTATTGGATAAGAGTAAAAACGCGTTAGTAATCAAATCCAAGGGATCTTGCATGTTGTGCATATTATGGTCATTAGTGAATAAAACACTGAATCAAATGTAAATCAGAAATTCAAAAAATCCAAATGACATTGTTTCATTGGTTGAAGGATGACACGTTGGTCATCTTCAACCTCCAGTCACGCCCGAAACCAAGTTGCTCAATCTGTAAAATTAGAGCACGAGACATATGTCATTCGCTTCGTCTCTTCAAGACGAAGACAACCACACCTTCGCGATAAATTTATATAAACTGTAGCTCAAGCAATTTGGAAACAAAGTTTTGAAAAGGGATTTGAAATTTCATGGTCAAAACATGTTTTCAGATAAAAGTAAGTGTTGCAACTAGAACCAGGGAAATGAGAGCATCACAATGATATCAAAGTTTTGAACAATTAATAAAGGAATCTACCTATTGAAGTTGAGTTGCAGAGCTCTAAAACTGGAGTTCTATGGAGAAATATATGGCACAATTCTTGAATGCAATTATATGGTTAGCTTCAGGGAAGATCAAGGAAGAAAAATTGATAGAAAAATTGGATTGAAAAAGGCTTGATAATAGATTTCAAAGTTGCAGAATTCTGAGTTATGGAACAAGTTTGGCAGGGTGATTTGAGCTATCCAATCATGAGGAAATGAATGGGGGATGACCCTCTATTTATAGGGAATAAAATGGAATTTCCAAGCGTGTGAAATGATGAAGTTTGGAGGGAAATCGTGTGAAGTTGCAAACAAGAAAAATGTGACTTCCAATTTGATCAAAACTTATCCAAAATGCACGATTTGTTGTGCTAATCACTTCTGGAAGTTCACTAAACATGTTTAGAGGCAGAAACACGCAGAAACAACATGTTTAGAAGCTAAACCAATGATTTCAAATTCTGACTTTTGAAGAAACATCAATTCCAAGTTCCCAAGTTCAAATCAATGGCATTCTTAGCTCAAGGGGTCTTAGGGCATGATTCTTGATGCTTTAGAAAGATGAGGTTACAAGCTTTGAAATGGAAAAAGAATGGAATCAAATGGATGCTTGAGTTGAAAGTTGCATTTAGTCAAAGTTGGGAAAAAGAAGTTGACTTTCCATACTTAGAAATATTTCATGTTTTTCTTCAAAAGTGACCTATAATGTTTTGCATCTAAACATGGCCTTCCACTTTGAATTTGATCTTGACCAAAAAAGATGGCATAAAATAGACCTCTTGAATGACATTTTGAAACTTGAACTATTCAAAATATCCAAAAATTGAGAGAGTTATGAATTGTTGAAGTTGGCAAAAAATCATGAAATAACCTATAATCTTTGGTATCCTTAGGGCATCTTCCATCCATTTTCTCACTTTGCACATTAAAGAAGGAATAAATTTCACAAGCTCAAGATCATTATGGAAAAACAGTGGGCCCAAGGTGATAAAAATTGACCAAATTATGATCATTTGAAGTCACACATGAGAAAATGGGGGTTCATCTAGAGGACTTGTAATCTTTCTTCATCATCAAGTTTCCTCCACATGAAAACTCCTTGAAACTTTTGAAGTGATTTGTTGATAACCCTTTGAAGAGAAGGATGTCTTTTTAATCACTCAAAAATACCAAAATATGAGCAAGATATACTTCTTTGAAGTTCAAAATCCTAGCTCCTAGATCAAGAAAATGCTCTGAGGAACTTTGACAATTTTGAACAACCTTCTTGTACCAACACTTTTTCTTTGTAAATAGAAGTTGTTGAGGATGATAATGAGAACTCATAGCCACCAAAACCACTTCCATATCTTGATAATTGAGATAAATTTGCACTTGTGACCAAGGGGAACAAAGTCTTGTCCAAACATGACAACTTCTTCAATCAACCCCTTGTACTTTTGAATCAATCTTGATAACTTTTAAATTTGGCGAACCAAAATAAACCTTGACATGACACTTATTACAAAACAAATCCAATGGTGAGGTTTGAACTTCCCAAGCTTTATTGTCTAGGGCATGGATATAAACTCATGAACCCATGGAGCAACTTGCTAAATCTCATTGCCTTTACCTACATTAGTAACAAACAAGACAAACCAACATTGCATTTTATTAATTAGAAGGAAAAAATCAAGACAAAATATTCATGATCACAAAAGAAAACAAGTTAAGGTGCTTGGTGATTCCTCAAAGAGCAAAGCTAAAGGTAGGGAGGAGGACCAAAAGCCCTAATGTGATCTTGTTGTGATTGAATCAATATGGTATGATGAAGGGATCTTAGGGGGGAAAATTGGGGTACAAAAATCAAAATCTCATTTATTTTGAGAACATCATTACCCAATACATTTCATGCATCATGACATTGCATACATCTGACTCTTTACCTTTTTCAGGAAAGTTCGCAAGTAGACAAATATCATCATCAGTTTTCAATAGTTCCAGATTAACTCCTGAAACCAGAAAGGGAAACTATCTGTGAACGACTGATTATAGATCAATTCCTGAAACAAGACGGGGCGACTATCTACAAGACCAGGCCGGCGATTAATTCCTGAAATAAGCCAGGGTAACTATCTCTACGACCAACAAAAAATAAGATCCAGATTAATACCTGAAACAAGACATGACAACTATCTGTGAACAACCAATTTTAGATTAATAATTGGAACAAGACATGACAACTATATACATATTGAAGATTAAATCCCAAAATAAGACGGGGAAACTATATTTCTTTCTCTTAGGTCATAGATCAATTCCTAAAACAAGCCAGGGCTACTATGTCTACGATCAACAAAATGCAAGTTCCAGATTAATACTTGAAACAAGACATGACAACTATTTGTGAACAACCAATTATAGATTAACTCCTGGAACAAGACTGGACAACTATCTAGATATTGAACATTAACTCCCGAAACAAGCCAGGGAAACTATCTCTACGACCAACACAAAGCAATTTCTAGATTAATTCCTTAAACCAGGCAGGGTAACTATCTGTAAACAACTGATTATGGATCAATTCTCGAAATAAGATGCGGTGACTATTTACACGACCAAATGAAGCAATCTTACACGGGTTCCTTCTCATGATCTCCAAATGCAGCTTTACACGGGCTCATCCTGAAGTAATGTTACACGGGTTCCTTCTCATGATCTCCATATGCATCTTTACACGGGCTCATCCTGAAGAAATCTTACACGGGTTCCTTCTCATGATATATAGATGTAGCTTTACACGGGCTCATCCTGAAGCAATCTTACATGAGTTCCTTCTCATGATCTCCAGATGCATCTTTACACGGGCTTATCCAGAAGAAATCTTACATGGGTTCCTTCTCATGATCTCCAGATGCAGCTTTACACGGGCTCATCCTGAAGCAATCTTACACGGGTTCCTTCTCATGATCTCCAGATGCATCTTTACACGGGCTCATCTTGAAGCAATCTTACACGGATTCCTTCTCTCAATTTTCAGATGCAATTTCACACGGACTCGTCCTGAAGCAACCCTACACATGTTCCCTCTCATATATCTCCAGATGAAGTTTAACACGGACTCATCCTGAAGCAGCCCTAAAAAGGCCCCTTCTAAGATATTTCCAGATAACGGTTAATTTCATTTTCCACAGTAAGTTACTGCGAAGCTTGGATTTCGACCAGAAAACAACTAACTTTCATCTCTCCAGTCCAGAGATAACTCCTCAATAGAGCCATGGGTAACTAAAGCTTCTAGACTCTATTCCCCATAAAGTTTTCCTCAAGTAGGAGAACAACAGAAATCAACATTCTCTAGTGGATTCCTCCTTAGACAACAGGAACAGGAATCCCCATTAAGAGTCCTCTTATGAAGTCAACATCTACTTTGGATGGCATCTTTAAGCTCATCTCTGACAACTGTCAGTCATCTTCTCCAAATGGCATCTATAAGCCCATTCCTGATATCATCAACCAACGGCGTCACTTCATGCGAGTTCAAATTTTTAGGCACTCTTGTGTCCAATCATCTTCCACCTTCAGATCACGAAAGGCAGACAAGCCAATCAAAATCTTCAGGTTTAAGAAGATTGAACAGGGGAAGCTGTTGTACCCTAAAATTTTCCCTCCCATTCTTATTCAAGGCATGCTCATTGAGGTCCTCAATGGCTCAATAAGGTTAAAATGATTTCCATGGAACTCCATATGCCTCAGCATAATGGAACAACTAAAACAAAGAATAGAAGTGTAAATAACAAGGTGTAGGTCGAAAGCGGAAAATATACCCAAGAGCTTTTGGGTCGAAACAACTTCGACAGAAGTATGTAGTCTAATTTGATGCTCGACGAAGCACCAGGGTCGAAGGAAGGATTGTTCGAAAGACAACGTGAGGAGGTTTTTGTGAAGTATACGATTGGAAGAGCTAGTAAAGAGCGTCATCAAAGGGTTCATTTTGGAACCATGGAAATGTAAGATATTTGAAGCATTACAAGGAAGGAATACTTTGATTTCCATGTTGGTTGAATTGGCGCTTCGAAAAGAAGAAGATGGTGAATTTGAAAGCTTTGATCTTATGGTTCGAAGGACATACAACCTTCAAACACGGCGTGATCGAAGGACTATTCAGAGACGAATCAGCCAAATATGAGTCATCTTAGAGTTTTGGGATTAACGTGTTTCAGGAATGTACCTGAACAAACAAGGAAGGAGTTGGGTGATTGAAAGTAAAGTGTTGGTGCTCATAGGTTATCCTTCGATTGGGGCATACAAGTTGTATTCACCAATTGAAGGTGGACTAATGAGCAATAAATATATTCTTGTAGACAAAAGCAAAGTGTAGGAGTTTGAATCGAGGAACCACCTACACAACTGTGTTTCAAAGAAAGAACAAAATGAAGCTTCGACATGCCAAAATGAAGAGGTGATGCTTCGATTGGTCTGATTGAGTGATAGGAGATCAAACGGAGCAGGAACTGTTCGACTAGGTTAATGTTTCCAGACCAAGCAACTAAGGAAGATAGTGACTCAATCGAAGAAGCCATGATGATGAGGCCTTGAACCATTCGAATTGGCACTCAGAGCCATCGAAGAACAAAGCTTGAGAGCATTCGGAAGAGTCAAGATGTGAAAAGTTGAAACAAACACCTAATGGGATGAAACCTGTCCAGGTTCACTTAAAGCCCAAAATGGTAGAAAATCATCAAAAATGGAAACTTCTTAAAATCTTTCGATTTCGCTTTCAAAGCCATGGTTAATGGCTGATTCATGCCATTTTTGTTCACCACTACACCCCTATAAATAAAAGGCAGACATTGCCTATCAACACACACAAGAATCTGCCCCAGAAAAACCATACCAAATTTCTCAAAAATTTAAAGAAAGTAGTCAAAATCGAAACAATTTGTGCAGGCCTCCTCAATCCAAAACAAGCATTCCGCTTACTCCCTGAAGGTTCCAGGAGACGTTTCCACACATTAGGCAGTTCCAACGCACGCAGGAGCATCACTCACGCAATCCCTCTGTTGGTAACTCGTCTTTGATCTCAAACTAATTTAATATGTAATTTAAATCCATATTTATCGTATATCCGTGCTATGAATGATGTTTATGAATGTTTTAATGGTATTCATGTGAGTTTCGGTTTTTAAAACACAAAATTCCATTGCTAGGGCATTCGAATTTGGTTCCTTTGAATCTCAGTCATGTTGTTTCAGGATAAAATAGCTTCAGATTTGGACTCATGGGTTCGAATTACGTGGGGCTTTGAATTAAGGGGAAGAACCTGGGTTTGATACCCAGATCTTGCATTTTCATTTTTTGTAATACTTTATATGCAGATTCAGTGTATCCAGCCAGTGTATGCATACCATACACCACATGGTCAACACCAGGAGATCTCATCTGATCCAGATTAATGCATCCAAGCGCGCAGATCACCATGGACACTCAGAGGCTGTCCTCACTAGGATCACAAGGCAGAGTTGGGCTCCTTCTATCTTGGGCCTGCGTTTTGCAAGTCATACCCCCCATATTTCTACTGATGTCTTGGCCCATTTACCTTTTTCCTCTTTTTTCTATTTATTTGTTTAATTGTTTTTTTTTATTATTACAATATAAAATGAGATAAAAATCACAACAAAAAAATTAGGTTAGTTTTTTTGGTAAATTAATTAATTAATCACCTTAGCATTTTATTAAAATTAAAATTAAATAGACTTAGATTTTAATTTCTTTTCGTAACAAAAATATCAAAAAAGCTTAGGTTTGTTTTATTTATTTTAAATTTCATTTTTTTCAATAATTAATATCTTTTCCTAGGTTAATTAAATAAATTTTTGACTTAAACATTTTATTAATAATATAAAACCAAAACAAGCAAAAAGATTTTTCTTCTTAGGGTTGTAGACATATTTTCAATTCACGCGTTTACTTTTACTTTCGCACTTTTGTATATTATTGTATCTGCTTACTGGGATGTAATAGACTTTACTAGGACTTTACTTTTACTACTTTTTATTTTTCCCATTTTGAACTTGTAAATTCCCCCTCCCCGAAGCCATGTAATAGTTAGGATTTTACGTTTCCGCGCTTTTAATTTTTTCAAATTATTAACTGCTTAGATGTATGCTAAACCAGGATTGTATCACAAGAATAAAACAAAACGCTTAAAAACCTAATGCAAATACTAAAATAACTGAAAACAATACAATTGCACATCAGCACCTCTAGGGTACCCCCACTTTGGTTGCCTTCGGAAAACAGTCACAACTCTCGAATCGTGAGAGGTTTTAGTGGCTACCCTCCAATTTAAAGATCATAAGTCCCTCGATGACCATCTCGACGTTGTCTCGGTAAAAATTATCTTAAAACCCTAGGGTAGTTACTAAGAATTCTTTCCCAGTTACCTTCGTGACTATAAACGCCCCTTCGAATGTCCCTCAAACATCTGACGACTAGGGATACCTACTCACTAATAGTAGATAGTTCCAAGATGAAAAGAGGAAAAGAACAACCCTTTCGAGTAAAAGTAGATAGTTCTAAGATGCTATGCTCAAAACAAATTTTTACACTTACACAAAACTCCTTTCAAATATATTTTCAAAACGCTTTATCAACACTCTTGAGGAACTATACAAGAGTTATCATAAAGCAAGCTATCTTACTATTGGCATTTCAAAAATACTTTTCAAAACACAGAAAGCACAAGGTATTTCAAAATGAGCTAAGCATCTAAGAGCCCGTAGAAAACTACGGATGGAAAGGGTGCTAACACCTCCCCTTTCCAAAATCTATTCCCCTTACTCGGAAAACTCTCAAAAGGTCTTTTTCTGTTCTTTTCACCCTTTCCTTTGTTGGATAAATGAAAATTCGGTGGCAACTCTTGCTTCCCGTAACATTTGTGAACACAAACGCAAAACCAGTACAACAGTCAGTTTTTCCACTGTATCACAAATACCATTCATCCATTTTGGTGGATTTGGTTTTTCAACCTATCAACATCCAAGATCCAATGAGGTTGAGGAACTTATCCTAAAATAACAACCAAATTAGGACCAAACAAAAATAATAAAGAAATATTCAATAAAACAATATTTAGATGATTAATAAAAGGAAAATACTTGGTAAAATAAATAAAGTATATTACAACACCAAATAAAAATCTTTAAAAAAATGTCAGAGGTCCAACAAAAGTCAATAAGTGTTGACAAAAATTTTCAGACTACTTCGGAATTATCGACTGACCCCACATACCAACACGGGTCTTTTCAGCGTGATTTATCCTCACTCACATGCTTTACATGCTTTCCAGGAAACTTCCCAGAAGGTCATCCATCCCAAAATTTCTCCAAGTCAAGCATGCTTAACTATGGAGTTCTTATAGAATGGGCTACCGAAAAGAAAGTGCATCTTGTTGGTATAGGTAGTACCTATCACTATGCCATATAAGGGAATATACAACACTTTTTTTTTACATAGAGTGTGCTTCAAAAAAATGCCTATTCTTGCGCTACTATAAGATTAACAAATGTTATATGGAAACTTTCTTCAAAACGTCAAAACACAAACAATTATAATAGATGAAGTTAGAATGAAAATCAAACTCATTGCAAGAATTAAATGGTAAAAAAAAAAATATTTGTATCTTTGTTGGCCTAAATGCACATACAAAGTACGCTTTGACTTCATGTGGTCTTTAATCGATTAATCATGAATTGATATTATTAGGAGATAAGAAATAGAATCGTTGGTCCATTGATGCGGGCGTATCAAGTTGTCATACATGAACCTTAAATAAAAACATCATTAACATTAAGACAACTCATTAAAATCAGTAGATAAATTATTTAATTAATTAAATAAATTTTATCGAAGTATACCTGATGTATGTATCGATAACACCGAGGCCTAATTCTGAATGTCTAAGAACTTGATCCACATCATCTTTACTAATTATTTCGTAATAGGAAAAACCAAAAATACCTTCCTCCATATGTACATTATGAGTACCTTCGTCAGCCAAATCTGATATTCCCATTAATGTCTGAAGGCACAACCTATACGAGAAGTGGGATTTTTTCTAGCTGCGGACTTTGCAACATCCTTTTTTTGTGTGGACAGGTTGCCAATTTCAGGCTTCTTACTTATACTGACTTATTACATCTCTTTAGCATAAATCTAAAGATCAAATACATATAAGTTAGGTGAAGTATAAGATCGTGAATTAACATTTTCTATGTATATATATATATATATATATATATATATATATATATATATATATATATATATATATATATATATATATATATATATATATATATATATATATATATATATATATATATATATATATATATATATATACCTCTTTTTTGGATGCAACTGACACAGTTTGCCACGTAATCCCCTTATCTTTTGATTTGGATTTTGTAGGAGTGTAACATTACCATGAAAAAAATGTATGTTAAATGGTCGTAAAAAAATTGAATACTCAAAGATTCATAATGTTTTCAACATACCTCATCATCTATACAAATGAGGTTTGACAGTAATGAAATATACAATTCTATTTTCTCTCCCACCAATGTTGCATATGAAATATTGTCATGTAAAGGTAATGGCGCATCCCTCTCTAAAGCAATATCAATTGATACTTTCAAAAATCCAGCAGGAAGAGGTTTATGGTGAATTATTTCTTTCAAAGTATTATGCACTTTTCCTTTTCCAACCATGCGATAAGTCGGTGACGATAAATAGATCTGACAAGGTGAAATGCCCTTAATCAATAATAAATATGAAATTGTTAATGTGTATATGTTAATTAAAAAATTGTGTTAATTCATAATAATATATATTACCTCGGGAATTTTTTGTTGCAAATCACAATTTAAACTATCTTTGCCACTAGTACCCTTGAACCCCGAACCTTGCCTTTCGGACATGTATCTTTCTTTATCCTTTTCCAACTCATGAAATTTAGCTTTTAATTTTTCTAACTCTTCCATCACTTCTTTATTGCTATTACCTTCCCTCTTTTTATGGTTACCCAAAGATGTTTAAGTCATCCAAAATCCTTTACCCCTCACATGACTGGTATACTCAGGAACATTTAATACTCAACTAAGTATGCTCCTGCAATCATGGTCTTTGGCTTGAGTTAAAGGTTGAGATAGATTCTCCTGAAATTCATATGCATATCAAAATAAATTAGTGGTGATTAAAACTCATAAATTCTTTATGTTAATAAAATTTTGATTTAATTAAAGGAATATTCATATACTTACACATTTCTCATAAATTTGAAGCACATCTCCCTTAACAACTCCATCCTTACCCACACGAGCAGCCTTCCACAAAACATGTTCTGTAAGAGGTGTTTCTTTACTTTTCTCCTCTTCTAACTACACATTAAGATAAATAATAAGATCAATTTTAACACATGATGAACAAGTATATCATAGCATTAATATATACTTACCATTCTTTGTTGTAAGCGTGCATATCCCATACGCCCTTTTCTGTATGGATACGGGAGACTTGATACTCGTTGGCGATTTACGACACTCATATCCTGAAAACCTGAAGTTCTTCATTTTCCTTTAAAGGTTTCTCATTCTTCAGGTGAAATCAAGCCTCCATACGTCTTCAGAAGTTCTGCATCGATAAAATTGTTATCGACGTCCCTAAGAAACTTGTTTGTCAAAAAAGATCGAAACTCTCTAATTCTATTTCTTACAAATTGAAGACAATACCTTTTTCGATCATCATCAATTTTAAAAGACCTCTATGAAAAAACATACATAGAGTGCGTTAGTAATTTAAAGACATAATCATCAACGACAACAAATGACATCACATATGGTACCTGTATATCACTCCATATTTTTTCTTTAGCGGGTTTCAACTCTATCTTTCTTCAATCATCATACGTGATTGGAACTTCTCTCATCATAAGGGATCCAATGTAACTTGTAAGCATTGAACAATTAGGCTCAATTATTTGTTTGTCTTCATTACAATGTACGCCAAATTTGATACCTTTATCTCTTGCATGAACAACTAACTTCATAATAGTTATTCCTCGTATAATATCATTCTCCATATCATGAACTGATTCATTTCCATCATTATTAAAAGCGGGATGTGACTTTTCATCATTACTAGCCATTTGATCTGTAATATTAGAGAAAAACATAAACACCATATAAAATTCAAGTAGCATTGAATAAATAAATACAATATAAAAACATAAACACAATATAACAATTTTATTGAATGACAAAACATATAATATTTTACTAGTACCTTTTTTACTACCATCTCTTTCTTTTCTTGGTTGGAATATGAATTACTTGGCTCTTAACAAATCGGACGGATGGATTGATCAGAATTCCCTCATTATGTTCATTTCTAATATATGATTCATCCGCTATAATATTCTCATCTTGATCATTTCGTATATATGACTCATTCCCTATAACATATGACTCATTCTCTACATCAATATCACGTTGACTTACACTCTTATCATCAATCACTTTGTTAGATAAAATCACTATAGATCATTTCGTATTTGTCAGATCAGTGACATAGAACACTTGTTTAGCTTGAGAGGCTATAATAAAAGGCTCATCTTTGTACCCCACCCTATTAAGGTCCACTTGTAAAATACCCGACTTATCCATTTGTATGCCAATATTTTGTACCCACTTGCAACCAAAGATAGGAATCTGAAACTTCTCATAATCAAACACCAAAATGTGATTATTAACCCCAAAATATGATAGATTTGTATATTTGAGGTTTAAGTTCTTTATACTTGAAATGTGCATTGCTTCAGCTACCACTTTGACACCACTATTTTGCATAGTACTTTTATCATCTTGTTATTTGGTATAAAATGTGTATCCATTAATTTCATATGCGCTATAAGAAAACACGTGCAAACTCAGACCATATGTTAAACATCTCAACCTTTCTGTTATTGAAGGGGATCTAAATCAAACTTTGAATAAATATGATTCTTAAACCATTGTATTAAACTTTTATTGTGCTCTGGTACTATCCAATTTTCATTTTTATTTGGATTTAAACGCCAGAGTACATCCTTGTGTATTTTAACATACGGCTCAACCTCATTGTCATTGTGCAGAACATATAAATGCACTTGATCCCGTTCAACCCTTGATATTGTCATAATTTTATTTCCAATTAAATTTTTTCCTTCCTTCCTTTAAAAAATATGAGATTTGGGTAGTTCAATGGATTGAACAATGGACACATATTCATTACAAAACTCAACCCTCTGGCCGACTTCGGTTTTTCACGTACCCTTTTAATATTTTCATATAACGCTCAATAAGGTACATCCATCTCATATAAGTTGGTCCACACAATTGTGTCTCTTTCACAAGATGTACCATAATGCCAAAAAATGAGGGAGGAAAATACATTTCAAGCACACAAAAATTAATAACTCTTTCTTTTTGAAATATTGGTATGATCTCAAGATCGATAACCTTACTATAAATTTACCTGAAGAAAAAACACAATTTAGTTATGGTGCTTCTTACTTTTTCTGGAAAAATAGAATGTATACCTATTGGTAAAAAATGCTTCATTATAACATGACAATCATGTGTCTTTAAACTCTTTAACTTGAGGTCTTTCATAGATACAAGTCTTCTAGTATCTGAAGAGTAACCTTCTGAAACATTAACTTCACTTAGAAACTTACATAATTTTTTTTTCCTTTCTAGATAAAGTATAAGCAGCAGGTGGTAGATATGTTCGTGTTCCTTTATTCATGGGTCCTAATTCATTTCTTATTCCCATTTGTATCAAGTACTTTCTTACTTTAAGGCCATCCTTAGACTTTCCTTGTATATTAATTAACGTACCAATAACACTCTCAAATACAATTTTTCAATATGCATAATATCAAGAAAATGTCTTACATACAACGACTTCCAATATGACAATTCAAAAAAATTGACCTCTTCTTCCACCCACCTTCGACAAGTGTATGTGCAAAAGGCTTGCCAAGCTGAGTACTCATATCTTTCACCTTTTAAAAAATTTGGTCACCTGTCAATGTAGGTGGAGCTCTATCATGTTCTGGATTTCCATTGAATGCCTTTCTCCACCCACGGTAGAGATAATTAGAATTTAAGAATCTACAATGACTGAGAAACACATTCTTTTGACAAAATTCCAATCACTTCCAATTTGTGGTTTCATCAAAAATAGGACACACTTTTTGACCTTTAATGCTATGCCCTGATAGATTTCCGTAAGGCAGAAAATCATTAATTGTGCCAAACAAAATCGCCCTAAAATTGAAACTTTCTTTCCTATATCCATCATAAACCTCCACACCATTCTCCTACAAAATATTTAAATCTTCGATTAAAGGTGTTAATTATACGTCTATGTCATTCCCTGATTGTGTAGGCCCGGAAATTAACATAGATAACATCACGTACTTGCGCTCATACATAGCCATGGAGGTAGGTTATAAATCATAATAATTACAGGCCATGTGGTATGTGAGATACTTTGAAGACCATGTGGGTTCATTCCATTAGTAAATAATGCCAAGTGAAGGTTTCTTGCTTCTCCTTCAAAATCAGGATAATCATTATCAACTTTCAACCATTGTGCTGAATCTGTCGGATGTCAAAATTTTCCATCCATAATTATTTCATCTGCATGCCAAGTCAAGTATCTTGAATGGGTTTCACTATGAAACATGCATCTAAATCTTGGAATTATAGGAAAATACCATAAGACTTTTGATGGAGACAATTTTTTCTTATATCGAGATAAACCGTATTTAGGACACTCATTTAATGATGCATATTCGTTTCGAAACAAAATGCAATCATTTGGACAAAGATGTATCTTATCATAACTCATGCCAATAGAGCACAACATTTTTTTGGCCTCATAGGTTCGATTAGGAAGAACCTTATCCTCCGGAAGCATATCTTTCATAAGGACTAATAACTATGTGAAACAATTATCCGACCGTCCATTGCCCGCATTTAAGTTGTATAACATTAATTCCATATACAATCTTGTGAATTTAGTGAAACCTTTATACAATGGTTTCTCTTCATCGCTTACCAGCTTCTCAAACAATTTGGGACAATCCTGAAGATCTTATTTAAGTGCTCCTGTAATCTCTTCGACACGATCATAATCATATATATTTGTGTCATTGTCGTCTGAAGCATATGTCGTACTATCCCCTGTGCAACATTCCCATTACTTTTCTCACCATGAAATATCTAACATGTATAACTTTAATTAATTCCATTCCTCAGTAAATGCAATTCCAACCCAACGGCGTCAACCCGACCCCTATAATAATAACCCAAGCAAGGACATTTCATTCGACTGGAGTTTTCGCCATGTTCAACAG
>OX451736.1:1408682828-1408695328 GCA_948472305.1 Vicia faba
GGAACCGAATCCCAAACTTCATTCATCATGAACGGATTGAGTTTTTCTTGTATGGCATTGATACAAAATTCACCAGTTAAGGCTTCCTTCACATTCTTGGGTTCAATTTTAGAGACAAAAAAAGAGTTAGAAACCATTTCTCTTGTTCTAGTAGTGACCCATTGATTAGGATTTCCTATAATCAATTCTTTGGGTGATATTTGTGTATTATAATTAAAGGACCCTTATTGACTTGATTGTCATCTGGTTCAGCGTTAATATCCTCAGTTTTGATGATGTCTTCATCCATATTTTTTGACTCAACATTCATCTGGAATAATGTTCCAACATTGTCTTCAACATCATCTACATTATTTGTTCTTGAATAATCAATCGTAATATTTATAGATTCCATCATGACCTGAGTTCTGGAGTTGAACACTCTATAACCTCTATTATTTGTAGAGTAACCCAGAAATATCCCTTCATCACTGTTAGAATCCATCTTTATACATTGCTCACGATCAGCAAAAATATAACATTTACTGCCAAACTTATGAAAGTATTTGATTGTAGGCTTTCTCCCTTTCCATAACTCATATAGAGTATTTGAGGTACCACCCTTAAAATGACTCTATTATGAATATATCACACAGTATTCATAGCTTCTGCCCATAAATGATATGACAATTTTATAGCATGAAGCATAACTCTTGTTGATTCTTGCAAGGTTCTATATTTCCTTTGCACGATCCCATTCTAGTGAGGAGTGATAGGTGTAGAGAATTCATGTTTAATACCTTCAGAGGCACAAACATTAGCAAACTTGTTGTTCTTAAATTCCTTACCATGATCACTTATGATCCTAACAATGCTGCTTTTCTTTTCTCTTTGAAGTTTTTTACACAATCCCTCAAAGATATCAAAGACTTGTGATTTTTCTTTGATACAATTTATCCAAGTGAATCTAGAAAAATTATCAACAACAACATAAACATACATTTTTCCTCCAATACTTTCAACCTTCATAGGTCCCATGAAATTTATATGAAGGAGTTCCAAAGGTTTTGAAGTGGTCAGATGCTTAAGCTTTGGGTGCGACATCTTGGTTTGCTTCCTAATTTAACAATCTCCACAAACCTTTCCTTCTTCAATTTTTAGATTGGGGATGCCCTTGATTGCTTCCTTATACACAATCTTCTTCATAACACTCAGATGCAAATGACCTAGTTTTTAATCCCATAAATTGACCTCATCTTCCTTAGACAACATACATGTGGAAGTATAACTGACTCCTTGAGGTGTCCACAACTAGCAATTATCTTTAGATCCATCTCCTTTCATTAGTAATATATTCTCCTTATTAGTGACCATATATTCATATTCTGTGAAGTGAACTCTGAGACCTTGATCACATAGATGACTAATGCTAATTAGGTTGGCAGTCAGACCTTTTACAAATAGAACTCTATCAATTTTTGGAGATCCTTCACAAGCTAGTCTTCCAATACCTTTAATCATTTCCTTGGCACCATCTCTAATGGTGGCATAGCTGGTTGTATAAGGATTAACATCTACCAATAGGTTCTCCACACTTGTCATATGCCTAATCATCACTATATGAGACTTTAAGAGAAGTATGAGCAATGAGACTCTTGACAATATCTTTCACCCTCCATTCCCTTCTAGTTCTGGATACAAAAGCAATTGTGCTAGGTAAAGCTGGATATTTGTGATATCCATGAAGTCTGCTGCAAGCTCGATCTGTGTGACCATATCTGCCACAAAAATGACATACCAATAGTTGAATCTTGACTTTTGTTTGAGCTTCCTACTGTTTGGTCGAATGTTGTGACATTTGATCATACGTCTTAATTCTTCCTTTATTTTTGTTGGGACAAACTTTGTCTAAGGGGCTTCTTTCTTGTTTTTCAAGAATTGATATTTAAACCCTATGCTAGTATGTCTTATGCCTTCTTCTACTTCTTGAAGGACTTCATCCAATATATTAGATCCATTGGTTAACATACAAACATTTTTATTAAATTATCAAGTTTTGATGTTAACAAGGTTACCTGTCTTTATAGTTCAACAATGTAAGCTAGGTATTTTTCTTTTTCAGTCCGAAGTTTGGCTATGATAATTCTTTGCTTTACTCCTGTTTGATAATCATGTTCTACCATAGTATTGAACCTTCATGTTAAGGAAGTTACATATTTGGCATACTCTTCGTCAGAAGATTCATCACCTTCATAGGTTGTCCTGAAAATTTCCCAGACATCTTTAGAAATGCTACATGTAACTATCTTCTTGAGATCATCCTTGTCTAGTCCATAAAGTAGAGAATTCAAGATTTTGGAGTTTGTAGAAGCTAAATTGTTTTCCTCTTTCGACCAGTCCTCCTTTGACTTCAAAAACTAATTCACATGTTTATCCTTTACGACATGATGATTCCATACTTTCATCATAACCTTCCAAGATTACCTGTCCATAACTTTTAAAAATGCTATCATCCTAACCTTCTAAAAGACACAATTTCCATCATTCAACATAGTTGGTCTTTCACAACATTCACCTTTGTTGTCCATAGAACCATATTGTCATGACAATATTTATGACATCAACTGGCAGAACATAAACTTTTATCAAAATAAAACTATGTAGAATTATAAAGTGCATGAGGTAAAAGAACACAAATAGTTGTTAACTCAGTTCAGTGCTACTCGCCTACTTTGGGGGCTAGAAAGCCAGGAATTAAATCCACTATCAATATTATTAATTCTAAGCCTAATCAATCTTAGTTTACAACTTATCACTTAACTCCTACCCAATGCAAATTCTATCTAGGAACCTCCTAGATATGAGAAATCGTCATCTTACTTCCAATTACGGTATTAATATCTACAGCGACAATCCCAATGACTAGAAACTACAGCCACAATCCCTGTGACTAGAAACTAGAACCGCATATTACACTTCAATAAGAAAAGCTCAAACTCTCTTGCCTAAAAGCTTCAAGAGTGAGACAATAACTTGACAAATTGTCAAGTAACAATCAGTCAACTCAAATGCATCAATAGATACATGAGGACGTACAATGAAAAACAGAAACTCCTTGAAGAATCCTCAAAATCTAAGACTAAGAAAATTCGGCTTCCCTTTATTTTTACACTAGTTTATAAATACATGAATACAAACTAGTTTATAAATACAAACTACACTACAAGAAAAAGCTGAATTAGCTTGGGGTAAATGGCTAGGGGTTAAACCCCTAGCTGAATTTACCTTTAGCTTGGGGTAACCTCCTGTCTAAATAACATAAAAATATTTTTTTTAATAAATTTGGTATGGCTAGGAGCCCCCCCTAGTTAATTTTAGGAGGAAATTTTAAATAAACTCGTTGGACGTTTGCGAGGGGGTTGCACTTGGGAAAAAAGAAAAACCACTAGTGAGGGGGGATCACCTCACCCTACAAAATAGCCATTGGCCATTTGCGAGGGGGTGATCACCTCACCAGCTAAGTTGGATTTTTGCGAGGGGCTACCCCCAAACCCACTATCACATCATATCTTCTGCTCTGAACCAGCCTGCATGTTGCAGAGTGGCTACATCTTTTTGGCAGCTAGCGAGGAGCTAGCCCCAAGCCACGTGACAAATTATGTTTCCAAGAATTCAGTGGCATTTGTCTTGCGTTTGTAGCTTATATTCGTTTCTTATATCGAGATAAACCGTATTTAGGACACTCATTTAATGATGCATATTCGTTTCGAAACAAAATGCAATCATTTGGACAAAGATGTATCTTATCATAACTCATGCCAATAGAGCACAACATTTTTTTGGCCTCATAGGTTCGATTAGGAAGAACCTTATCCTCCGGAAGCATATCTTTCATAAGGACTAATAACTATGTGAAACAATTATCCGACCGTCCATTGCCCGCATTTAAGTTGTATAACATTAATTCCATATACAATCTTGTGAATTTAGTGAAACCTTTATACAATGGTTTCTCTTCATCGCTTACCAGCTTCTCAAACAATTTGGGACAATCCTGAAGATCTTATTTAAGTGCTCCTGTAATCTCTTCGACACGATCATAATCATATATATTTGTGTCATTGTCGTCTGAAGCATATGTCGTACTATCCCCTGGTGCAACATTCCCATTACTTTTCTCACCATGAAATATCTAACATGTATAACTTTAATTAATTCCATTCCTCAGTAAATGCAATTCCAACCCAACGGCGTCAACCCGACCCCTATAATAATAACCCAAGCAAGGACATTTCATTCGACTGGGGTTTTCGCCATGTTCAACAGCAAACTTAACCAATTCTAAGACCACATTCTCGTACTCTTTTGATAATCGATTGGAAAACATACATTTTTTATCCATGGTTTTACTACTAAGTAAGCTAACCGAAAACACTATAATTAATCACACAACTATAACAAAAGAACAACTAATTATTTGTACAGAAGTCAACAACTTCTGGAACCATACAGTGTAACATTCTTAGAATGATCAAAATGTCAATCTTCACAAGAGAAATCAGAGATGCAGCAGCGGCGATGAAATCGGGCAGCAACTACACATGAATAATTAGGTTCACTAATTCCATTTCGAACATGTTTAAAACAAAACGGGTTTTGAGTGTATCTTGTAATATATTCATGAACCTCACTTTGTAAACTCTTAACCTCAGATGCTGATCTTTTAGAAAGCCAAGCTATTGAATACCACAACGCAAAACTTTATCTCTGGCCTAATAACAAAAGAAAAAAAAACCAACATCATTTCTTAGAAAATATTTTTTCAACTTCAGAAAACAAAGGAACCTTTCACATAATGATAACAGTTTATAAAAACAACTTGTATGAAAAATAGCTTAAGCACATTTAAGTTCCTAAAATTCAAACCAAAATGAAAAATCGAACCGAATATACGAGAAGAAACGCAGATTCAAACCTTAAAATCGAATTCTTTGATGAAGAGTATCAGTCAAACCCTTGAAGTTATTTCCTGAAGCGATCCCTTGAAATTTCGTGAAATGAATCAATACGAATTGATATGGCGATTAACGAATTGAAATTAAGAGCGCGGTAGCAGTAGCAAGATATGAAAGTGGGAGTACTTGCACTATTGTTCTAGAAATTAACTAAAGTTCCTTTACAAATGAACGAAAATAGACGAAGGATAGCCAATTATGACATGTCAACGTGTAAAAACGTAGGACATATAGTAAACTAGAGAATTTATTAGACAAGAAAGAGTCCACTAGCAATTGGTAACAGAACAAATTAATTAATGAGACTAATATTACACTATCGAGTTTCTATGTAGAAATACGATAACACTAGTTATTGAAATATATAAATGAAGTAATCAAAATATAGAAATATGGTGACAGAGAACTCTTAATATCTAGAAGCCTATTGTTCTGATTTGAGAGAGTGTAAGGAGAATGCAAAATGCAGCAGAAGAAAACCCAAGGGTCTGGGTTTCACAGAGGAATAAATTAAACAATACACCGATAATAGAATAATATAAATGGACAATAGCGAGGAGTTAACAACGAGAAACAAAAACATAGCTATAACGAAAATCAGACACGTAAACTGAATTACCTACATCGATGAGATTAAATGCAACACCGGTCGGGGAAGGCCTCGTCTCTTTTGGTAAGATCGTTATCCCTCATTATTTCTTTCTTTATTTTCTTGAAAAAATATTGATTCTAGGATGTTAATTCGTCCATTTATTTCTCGAACACGCTTCTGTTCATCATTGAACCTGAAACGAAAATCCAAAATCCATGTTGAACCAAAACCTGAACGTGAAAAGGGTTGAGTTTTGTTTTGTTGTTACAAGAACAATATGATATAGATGAGAGAGATGAATATGATATTTGGATGTAGAGAGTAGAGAATGGAAAGGTTGAGTCGTGAAAATCGCAGAAGAACATGAGAGTTTAAGAAAAGAAGCGAATCGCGAGAGAGTGAAGTGAGAAGAAGCGATCATACTTCAAGAGGAAGGTCGTTTGGCTTTTGTTTCACTTAGGGTGTTTTAAGCCCGTTTCCAACAGTTGACTGGGTTCAGACCCCTTTGGCCCGGCCCGACCTAGCATATCCATCTTTTTTTTTATTTTAAAATTTTTAGTTTATTACTTTGGGCTATACTATTTCCTTTAAGCCCCACAAATTCATACAACCCACCCCAGTTTTCTGCTCCACACCCTTATCTTTTTTAATTAAGTTTTTTTTTCTTAAATTATTTTTTCAGTGTATTTATTTTAGCCTTTTAAGCTTATTTTCTAAAACTAATAACATAATTTTTAGATGTTTTAAATTACTTAGTTTAGCCTTTGGGACTAATTCAACCATTCTTTCTGTGAGATTTTAATTTTTGTTTAGCATTTTAATTATTTGTCTAGTTACATTCCGTTGTTAGATGAAAGTCACGCAAAATATTTAGCTTTGTATTTTTGTCACTTATGTTTTGTTTGATTGCTTGGTTAAATCTTGATAACATGTTCTCATAAGTGACTATATTTAAGCGATTAAACACTGTTTGATTGTTTTATGTTGAGTTAAACATTAAACTCGAAACCATACATGATAACGTTCTTTAGATTAGATTTTCTCTTAAAAATCTCAACTTTAAAGTCCACAATATGTATGACAACAATTAGGTTTTTTTAGCCTCCCTTTAGACTTATTCTTCTTTTGTAAATTAAAACTAAAATTTCATTTCTTTATCAAAAAATTCAAAAACACTTAATCATTAATCAAACTCTTTTTACACTTAAAAAAAACACTCAACAAATCAAAGATTTTCTCAAAAGGGCATGTTATCTCTGTTCTACTGCGATACAGGCCGTGCCTATCGCTAGAACGCGCAGGTTAACGCCGCCCACTAAAAAATACCAACAAACCAACATTTTATAGAAGAACTACGGTGTTTTGATTCCTTCACGGGATACGTAGGAAAAGGATTGGGAGACCGTCACGAACGCACTAATAAAACTCATCTCATTTCCCTTAGCAAGTATAGTTTTAGATGGACGCACCCTTAGAAGCAAACAATCGAAATGGATCCCGTTGAGTATAACGGATGTGAGGGGTGCTAAAACCTTCCCCTCGCATAATCGACTTTCGTACCCTATCTTTTGGTTGCAAGACCATCTTATCCATCGTCTTTGGGGTTTTCTCGATATTTTCCCTTCCTTCGGGATAAATAAAATTCGATGGTGACTCTTATTTTTTGCCGGTTGCTTCAGTTATTTACTCTTTTGGGCTTTTTAACACTCTTAGACCCAATCAGTTCCTCATGAGGCCTCAGTTCTGGTCGACCGCGTCTACAAACCCAAATTAAACTTTTATGAAACCTCTTCCGATCGACAACTTCTGTAGTGGTCGACTTCCTATAATAATTTTTTTTTCAAAAAACCCTTTTTATTTTTGGTTGAATTCTCTAGCCAAGAGTGACATAAAAAAAAAGTTGATTAAAAGAATAGACAAGTGTATGCATACTTTTATTTCGAAGTATTTGGAATGCACATCTAAACACTTGTCATTATTAGAATATTACATGAGTTAGTCATATACTTGGTTATTATCTAGACGTGTTGTTTAATACTACTAGTTTATGTTGCATAGCGATAAAAGAGCATTTAATTAAGAAGACTAATAAATAAAAGCTTGATTAAAAATAGGACTCATAGGCTTATAAAAGGGCATCAGAAGTTAGTCATTCCAACCACCACCAACCAACTAAAGTCACAATGACAGAACCGGATATCAAAGCCGTTGTGAAGCCTACCATTTTCCGAGAGTACATTGTTGGAGAAAATATAAATGGTTTTCCATCTGAGATCATTGGCGACATCCCAAAATTCCATTTCATTCTGGGATTTGCCAATGACACTTATGATGATGGAGCAGGTACAGGATTCTTCAAGCGCGCTTGGAACTTTGATGACTTTAGCCCAACAAAAGTGGCGAATCTCAAGAAAGAGCATAAGAACGTGAATGTGGTAATAAGCATAGGAGGCAAAGGTGCTGAATTTCCATTCAATCCTCAGGATGACAGTAGTTGGATTGATAATGCCGTAACATCAATCAAAGAGCTCATCCAAGACTACGATAACGTAATTGATGGTATTGATATTAATTATGAATACATCAATATCAATATCGGTAAGATGAATCAATTTAGCACTTGCATAGGGCAAGTCATACAACGCCTTAAGGATGATCTCGATGTTTCCAACTCCATGAAGGTGGTGTCCATTTCTCCCACAGAGCTTGTCAACCTCCAATACCACGAATTGTACACTAACAAGCCAGACAATATTGATTGGATTAACTACAAGTTCTACAATCAGTATTTTCGCTCAGAAAATGAATTTATAAACTTCTTTAATAATCTAGTTAATGATTATGGTACGGCGCTTAAAATCTTGGCAGGATTCAACAGTGATACAAGTACTCCAACTCCAACGAGTCAACAAGCCTGTATTGATGGATGCAGAATCCTGATTGAACGTGCATTACTTGCAGGAGTTTTTGTTTGGAATGCTAATGCCTCAGCCCCCACATATTCTCTAGAGGCAGAGCTTCAAAAGCTCTACACTAAAGAGTGAATACTTACTAGCTTCCTACCCAGCTAGTACTTTGTGTTTATTTCACGGGTCATACATACTATAATTAATAGCAGGGCCTTATGAGGCATGCGATGTATAGTATGTCACATAATCTAAATAAGACCTGTGATCATTTTGTGCTCTTTTTAATGCTTATGTGTTTCTTTATTACACTTTTCTCACTGTTTTCTTTCTTTAATTATTATGTCTTTGTTGTACCACTTGAATTGCTTCTTTTGTATGTGTCATGAACTATCTATACTATGTACTGAGTTACTAAAAAGAAGCAAACATTATTGTTTTCTTTTCTCTATATATACTTGCGTCTTAACTCGCTTCATATTTCACCCTTTATACTCAAGTTTCGATTAGTTTTAAAAAAATGTATACACAACATCTACCATGAAATACAACACTCTTTTAACAACGCTTATATCTAAAAAGTGATTTTAAAAACACATAGCTCTTAGATGAATAAGAGCATTATCAAATGTATTAACTAAATTGTTAAAACACTTTGAAACTTTCAATTATCTTATTAAAAGCTAAAAGTTAGAAGATTATTTGACAAATAAACATATGACACTAAGACAAATTCTAGTAGCCAAGGAATGGATTATCAATGTTGAACTTCATCTTAGTTAACTAGCATAACTGAATCCTTAGTTTTATTGTTACACCTTGAAACAATAATCCATAAATAGAAAACTAGTTACATATACAAAACCATAATCCCTACTTTTATTTTTTCCAAGAAATAGTAGCTACTTAGCAATTAGGGCCATCTGCACCACAAGATCAAAAATAACATGAACATGCGGCATATGAGCATATTTGTTTAAATTATGAGACTATAACTTTTTTTCAAATAAAAAATATTCTTTTATATTGTATGTATTATTGCTTGTGAAGGCCCATTCAAACCAGGGTGCACAAACAACACATATCTTTGCTTCTGTAACAAGCTCATTAGCCAAATATATTTTTGTTGGTTGCCTTGGTCAAGATTTTATTTTCGTTTCCCAATATAAATTTACTGGTTTGCTTTCAAGTTGCATTGATTCTGATAGAGTCACTCATGACTCAACACTAAATGGCTTAAAATTTTTTCATGATAAGTCTATGAAATCAAACTAATTTTCCTGTTTTGGAAATGGTATCTTGTTTGGGTTGTGAACAACTATTATTCGTTCTCTACTTAATAGGATAACTCTATCTTGTGTTTGAAAAGTAGTAGTTTGAGAGGCTTTGACCTTGTTTATGTGGTGGAGTGTTTTTCGATGATTATCATGGAGGACTTGTTTCTTTTGATGGTAGTTCAAATAGGCTGAAGTCTCACTACTAGAAATACCGAGTTTTCTGTAGAACTAAATCCATAGATATATTTGTGGATTTTCTTACGGCTATATTAAATAAAATAATTTTCTTACAAAACATGTTTTTGAAGCAAATTCGGCAGGTATATCTGAGGATTTTGCTGTGAAAACCCATATTTTGAATGTAAAACCAAACTACTTTAAAATATCTGCATGTAATTTCGCAAGAAATGTCTCTGTGGATTTTATTTGTATTATTTTTTCATTTTTTTAAAATTAAAATAATAAAAAATATTTTTCTTTTAAAATAAAAAGTTTTTTGCAAAAAAGTCTAATATATTTAAAAATAAAAAATATTTTTCAAAAACAATACTAGATTTAAATATTTTTTAAAAATAATAATTTTTTTTAATTTTTCCAAGAATTATTATAGTTTAAAATATAAAATTTATTTTTTTATAGATAACTATAATACATATTACTCTCTTGAGTTTAATGACGATGCATGTATAAAAAAATTTATATTGTCATCCAATATAAGTAATTCAAAACTTTCAATCAAATTCTACATAATACATGAATATAATTGATTGACAATGTAAAATTAATTTATGTTATCAGTGCATCATCCATTTTTCCGTAGTCTCATTTCTTAAATTATTTTTGATAAATCAGAAATATATTATTTGTGTGAGCCCTAGAGGCCAATACTTTTGGTACTTGTATCGAATCATTAATTTATTAATAATAAAAGACATTTCTTTATTATGTTTGCTTTTCAAAAATAATAATGTCCCTAGAATAGTTCGTCTATTTAATGAGATGTTAAGTGTGACTTAATCATGAGATCTCATTAAACATAAGGTTATTATTCTTAAAGTATCTGTAGTCGGACTTTATTGCGAAGTGGGATAACATTAAAGCATTGAGCTTATTATGAAGATAGATTGATGATTACATCTCATAGATCATGGATAAGGGGTTATCAAGTCTTGACATAGGTATGAATATTAGAAGTAATATTTATATTGGATTGACCCTAGGAGAATACCTTATTAAATGTTATGGAAGGTATTATAAATTATTCTCATGGTGATAATGGTCTATACCATCCTTCGATCTGAAACCACTATGGACCCTAGATGTAGCGTTAAGTACTTTATTGCTGATCAAACGTTATTCGTAACTTAATGACCATAAAGAAAATTGATGTGTACTTCACAAAGCATGTTGAGGTACATGAGTGACCTAGATGGATTTGTTCATCCTGCATTACAGGATAAATGTCTTAGGGCTCAATATATGAACTGAACAAGGGTGACACAGTCTATGCTTTATGTTCAATATAAACATAAGGGAAAAAAGTAATTGTACATACAAATATTATCACATAAAGGTTTTATCAGATCACATGACATTTTTGTGACTTGGATAGCAATGATGTGTTTCTAGATACCACTCATTATTTATTATGTTAAATGGGTGGTTTAATATAATTGCCAACGTCGCGAAAACATATAGGGTCACACATATTAAGACAGGTCGATGAGACATAGAGTAAATAAGGAACACCGTAAGATACGGTGCACTTAAGTGAATTGTAGAACACTGTAAGGTACGATACACTTAAGTGAAATACGGAATGTGGTAAGATACCACATGCTTAAGTTATATGTAGTATATCATAAGGTTTGAAGCTCGTACGCTTAATTGGGCTTTTAGCTTACAGCCTTAATTGGGCTTTTAGCTTGCAGTCTTAATTGGGCTTTTAGCTTGTAGTCTTAATTGAGATTTTAACTTGCATCCCGCAAAAAGGATTCTATAAATTGAGTCCTTGTGCTGAAGTATTTCACTTGATGAAATTTTGGTCTTGAAATCCTAACCATATTTTGTTTCACTCTCTCATTCAAAGTTTTCGTTTGTAAGTAGTTAGCACTGTGACCGAAAGCGATCTGTTCGTGTAAACTGAGTAGATGCGTTGTTCTTCATCAATGTTCGTGATCACAATATTGAAAGTCTGAATCGCTACAAGAGGTAATATATTCTATCACCGACCATGATCATTCATAAGGATCTTTAAAGGAAAATTTTAATTTCCGCTGCATTTTAGATCATAAATTTCCTTTATATATTACTTGTATTAAAAAAAAGGTATATTACTTATCAAAATAATTTTCCTTAATATTTTATACATATTATTATAGATTTCATAGCTTTTGATATTTGTAAAATTTAGTTTTGTTTGTATTGTTAGTTTAATTGGTTTTTTTTTCATCCGCTTTGACCTCTAATTTTGTGAAGCGACAATGTATCAAACATGTTAAATCATGTTTAAACATTTTCTTACCAAATTTATATGAAGTTAATATTCAAACTAGATTTCACTAATTTATATTGAATAATTAAAATAATTTTTAGAAATATAGTTAAATAATTAAATAACTTATCTTTTAATAATATACGATGATATAATATTAATAATTATCTTTTAATAATAATAATAATAATAATAATAATAATAATAATAATAATAATAGTAATAGTAATAATAATA
>OX451736.1:1408700328-1408847281 GCA_948472305.1 Vicia faba
ACATTAGCAAACTTGTTGTTCTTAAATTCCTTACCATGATCACTTATGATCCTAACAATGCTGCTTTTCTTTTCTCTTTGAAGTTTTTTACACAATCCCTCAAAGATATCAAAGACTTGTGATTTTTCTTTGATACAATTTATCCAAGTGAATCTAGAAAAATTATCAACAACAACATAAACATACATTTTTCCTCCAATACTTTCAACCTTCATAGGTCCCATGAAATTTATATGAAGGAGTTCCAAAGGTTTTGAAGTGGTCAGATGCTTAAGCTTTGGGTGTGACATCTTGGTTTGCTTCCTAATTTAACAATCTCCACAAACCTTTCCTTCTTCAATTTTTAGATTGGGGATGCCCTTGATTGCTTCCCTATACACAATCTTCTTCATAACACTCAGATGCAAATGACCTAGTTTTTAATCCCATAAATTGACCTCATCTTCCTTAGACAACATACATGTGGAAGTATAACTGACTCCTTGAGGTGTCCACAACTAGCAATTATCTTTAGATCCATCTCCTTTCATTAGTAATATATTCTCCTTATTAGTGACCATATATTCATATTCTGTGAAGTGAACTCTGAGACCTTGATCACATAGATGACTAATGCTAATTAGGTTGGCAGTCAGACCTTTTACAAATAGAACTCTATCAATTTTTGGAGATCCTTCACAAGCTAGTCTTCCAATACCTTTAATCATTTCCTTGGCACCATCTCTAATGGTGGCATAGCTGGTTGTATAAGGATTAACATCTACCAATAGGTTCTCCACACTTGTCATATGCCTAATCATCACTATATGAGACTTTAAGAGAAGTATGAGCAATGAGACTCTTGACAATATCTTTCACCCTCCATTCCCTTCTAGTTCTGGATACAAAAGCAATTATGCTAGGTAAAGCTGGATATTTGTGATATCCATGAAGTCTGCTGCAAGCTCGATCTGTGTGACCATATCTGCCACAAAAATGACATACCAATAGTTGAATCTTGACTTTTGTTTGAGCTTCCTACTGTTTGGTCGAATGTTGTGACATTTGATCATACATCTTAATTCTTCCTTTATTTTTGTTGGGACAAACTTTGTCTAAGGGGCTTCTTTCTTGTTTTTCAAGAATTGATATTTAAACCCTATGCTAGTATGTCTTATGCCTTCTTCTACTTCTTGAAGGACTTCATCCAATATATTAGATCCATTGATTAACATACAAACATTTTTATTAAATTATCAAGTTTTGATGTTAACAAGGTTACCTGTCTTTATAGTTCAACAATGTAAGCTAGGTATTTTTCTTTTTCAGTCCGAAGTTTGGCTATGATAATTCTTTGCTTTACTCTTGTTTGATAATCATGTTCTACCATAGTATTGAACCTTCATGTTAAGGAAGTTACATATTTGGCATACTCTTCGTCAGAAGATTCATCACCTTCATAGGTTGTCCTGAAAATTTCCCAGACATCTTTAGCAATTCTACATGTAACTATCTTCTTGAGATCATCCTTGTTTAGTCCATAAAGTAGAGAATTCAAGATTTTGGAGTTTGTAGAAGCTAAATTGTTTTCCTCTTTCGACCAGTCCTCCTTTGACTTCAAAAACTAATTCACATGTTTATCCTTTACGACATGATGATTCCATACTTTCATCATAACCTTCCAAGATTACATGTCCATAACTTTTAAAAATGCTATCATCCTAACCTTCTAAAAGCACAATTTCCATCATTCAACATAGTTGGTCTTTCACAACATTCACCTTTGTTGTCCATAGAACCATATTGTCATGACAATATTTATGACATCAACTGGCAGAACATAAACTTTTATCAAAATAAAACTATGTAGAATTATAAAGTGCATGAGGTAAAAGAACACAAATAGTTGTTAACTCAGTTCAGTGCTACTCGCCTACTTTGGGGGCTAGAAAGCCAGGAATTAAATCCACTATCAATATTATTAATTCTAAGCCTAATCAATCTTAGTTTACAACTTATCACTTAACTCCTACCCAATGCAAATTCTATCTAGGAACCTCCTAGATATGAGAAATCGTCATCTTACTTCCAATTACGGTATTAATATCTACAGCGACAATCCCAATGACTAGAAACTACAGCCACAATCCCTGTGACTAGAAACTAGAACCGCATATTACACTTCAATAAGAAAAGCTCAAACTCTCTTGCCTAAAAGCTTCAAGAGTGAGACAATAACTTGACAAATTGTCAAGTAACAATCAGTCAACTCAAATGCATCAATAGATACATGAGGACGTACAATGAAAAACAGAAACTCCTTGAAGAATCCTCAAAATCTAAGACTAAGAAAATTCGGCTTCCCTTTATTTTTACACTAGTTTATAAATACATGAATACAAACTAGTTTATAAATACAAACTACACTACAAGAAAAAGCTGAATTAGCTTGGGGTAAATGGCTAGGGGTTAAACCCCTAGCTGAATTTACCTTTAGCTTGGGGTAACCTCCTGTCTAAATAACATAAAAATATTTTTTTTTTATAAATTTGGTATGGCTAGGAGCCCCCCTAGTTAATTTTAGGAGGAAATTTTAAATAAACTCGTTGGACGTTTGCGAGGGGGTTGCACTTGGGAAAAAAGAAAAACCACTAGTGAGGGGGGATCACCTCACCCTACAAAATAGCCATTGGCCATTTGCGAGGGGGTGATCACCTCACCAGCTAAGTTGGATTTTTGCGAGGGGCTACCCCCAAACCCACTATCACATCATATCTTCTGCTCTGAACCAGCCTGCATGTTGCAGAGTGGCTACATCTTTTTGGCAGCTAGCGAGGAGCTAGCCCCAAGCCACGTGACAAATTATGTTTCCAAGAATTCAGTGGCATTTGTCTTGCGTTTGTAGCTTATATTCGTTTCTCTTCCCTTCTCTCCGTTTCCATTCATTTTAAGAGCTGCAACTCTCCCATTTTCAAATTCTTCTTCATTTTTGTCTCCATTAACATTACTATTTTACTCCATTTGGAAGCTTTATTTTTTTATTTCAAAGGTTATAAAGTTATTTCTATATGTTATTTAAGACATATTTTTGTTATGTTAATTTATACATACATACATATATATATATATATATATATATATATATATATATATATATATATATATATATATATATATATATATATATATATATATATATAATATATATATATATATATATATATATATATATATATATATATATATATATATATATATATATATATATATATATATATATATATATATATATATATATATATATATATATATATATATATATATATATATATATATATATATATATATATATATATATATATATATATATATATATATATATATATATATATATATATATATATATATATATATATATATATATATATATATATATATATTATATATATATTATATATATATATATATATATATATATATATATATATATATAATATATATATATATATATATATATATATATATATATATATATATATATATATATATATATATATATATATATATATATTAAGTTAATTATTTTATTCCGAAAATATATTATATATTTTATATATTCTGTTATATATTAAATATATAAAAATATGTTATATATTTTAGTTTATATATTATATATTTAGTTTATATATTATTTTTTTGATTCCGAAAATATATTATATATTTCATTATATTAAATAGTATACTAAAATAGTTTATATATTATATTTTTTTATTCTGAAAATATATTATATATATTATATATTTCATTATATTAAATAGTATACTAAAACAGTTTATATATATTATATTTTTTTATTTCAAAAATATATTATATATTATATATTTTATTATATTAAAACAGTTTATATATTTAATTATATTAAATAATTTATATATTATATATTATATACCATAAAAATAGTTTATATAAAAAAGTATATTTAGTTTATTTAGTTTATATAAAAAATAGCAAATCTAATATTAAACTTTATATTATTATTAATATTATTAATTATGAAATTTATTAATGATAAATATAATAATAATAATAAGAAAACTAAATATTTACGTTTATAATTTAAAAAATAATTTTTAGTCTTTAGCTTAGGGTAAACCCCTTCGCTAATGTTGCTTGCACACTATCCTCCACGTTTTCTGCACACTCTCTACGCCACCCTCCACTTTCTGAGCGCTTACGCCAAAAGCAGCATGACATTTAGTTAGGGGTAAAGCCCCTAGCCAATGTACAATCAACTTTTGCCTTTAGCGAGGGGTTTAGCCCCAAGCTAATTGGCTAGGTGCTTAGCTCCTCATCACTTATCAGCGACCAGTGATTTAGCTAGGGGACATAATCCCTCACAAATGTTGATTTTGTGAGGTGTTTTTTGACTTAGTAAAGAGTTAACCCCCTAGTAAAGGGCTATTTTCTTTTAGTGCTAGTTTTAAATTGGTTTAAAACTGAATTAAAAGTGTTTTAACAATTAACTGATATTTTATTAAAGTGGTTTTCAAAAACTCAACTGAACTATTTATGTGGTTCAATCCAATGCAATTCATGAATCATGAACACCCCCATGTACAACGTACTTTGGGGTCATTAAGGAGATTTGAGAAATTGATTATGATTTATTCAAAGTTTCTTTATTTAAATGCATGTAGGTTGGCAATAACATTGATGTACAAACTAATAAGTTAAGATTCACACGGGTTGACCTTGACAATACAACTTATATGACCGAATCATGATTTAAGTTTTGATATTCTTTCAAATGCTTCTTGTTCAACATAAGTTCCTACTTCATATGAAGAAGTTAATAGACATGATGTGCGTGCTATTCGTAATGATCATGAAAGAGACATATGAAAAAATTAACAAGTGAATACTTTTATTATTTATTCATAATTTATTCTATGTTATAATTTGTAACGTTATTTACTAAAAAAAATTTATTATTTGATATTTTAGGTGTTTAAAGTCAAGACACTAAGAAAAAATATATGTTCCTCGTGTTATAGATGTTATTTGATGTAATGATATGTAAATTGTATGTTGTTTTGTATCATTTAGATTTTGATATAATATATAATTTTTTATTCTTAATGTAATTTTTGGTTTTCACATAATACAATTTTTTAGGCATTTTAGTTGACAATTATATATGTGGCTCACAAATGGTTTGTGTTATCGTTTCTTCTCTATTTATGATTAAAAAAAATACAGGTAAAAAATTGGAATTCTGTAAAATCAAAAACCATATTAAAAAGAAACAAATCATTTCACCACAACCAGTTCTTTCAACCGTGGTTATATGTAAGCACGCTATCTGGATTAAAAAACCCCAAAATATAATTGTTAGGAATCGAACGCAGGGCCTTAATTCATTTCACTTCAGCTGTTTATTAAAACCGTGTTGATATATAGTGTGTTTGCCAACTTATTAACACGACCATAATTAAGTTGTGCTTGTATGTGACCCACTTACAACCACACACTACTTTATCACAAATCAATAACTATGATTGTATCTCTTTCACAACTGTTATGAAATTTTTTATTTGTAACAGTGGTTTGTGTTTTAAGACTTCTTTTTGAGCGAATCCTGGGATTTGTAATAATATCCCTTTAAAGATTAGTTTCCCTATAACTTTTACCATATCCAATAATGAGGAGAGGTTTGTGGGAAAGTAAAGTCAATTAGTTGGTTGGCTATATATTACAAATTTTAGGTGGAGTAATCTCCCTTCTACCTTAATTAATTAGAATAAATTTCTCAAACAAAAAAGTTAATTACAATAATAGCAAGTGTATGCATACTATTAAGAATATACATTAAGAATATACAAGATGTAAGATGTTATCGTATAGAACTTGAACTACACCATTAAAAATATGGACATGTCGGATTATCAAGAGCCTCAAGAGTTGTCCATTCCAACAACAACCACAACCATAACCAATCAAAACTCATTAAAAATTAATTAATTCACAATCTCATGGTTGATATAAAAAGAATATGTCATTAATAAAATATTGCATGAATTATTTATATACCTGGTCTTCAATACTACTAGTTTATATTACATTAAGAAGACCCATAGATAAAACCTTCATTAAAAACAGGACTCATAGGCTTATGAAAGGGCATCAGAAGTTGGACATTATTGCTTAACGTTCCAAGGCTGACATAACATGAATATGTCATCATTAGAATATTGCATATAGCGATAAAAAGGCATGACACCAGTAAGGCTAATAAAAAAAAGACCTAGATTTAAAATAAAAAAAAGACTTGTAGGATTATAAAAAGTGGATATGTATTGCTGCGAAACTCAACATTGATATCAAGGGCTTGTAGAATTGAACTCAAATATACATTAAGAATGAATTAAAATATATTGTAGATGCAAAAATGAATTTTTCAGACGGCATTGAATTTACACATGAGATGTATGAAAAGTTAGCTTAAAATCAACTGAATTTGATATCGGTGTTAAACAATCATGCTAGCAAGCTCAAATATGCAACAAACAACAATTAAGTCAACATTTATATGTATTTACCGGCACGGGGCAGCAACATCTTGATACATTAACATGCATCAAAAATCAAAATAAAATCACTTAAACTCTACACCGATGCCAAACAATTGTTAAATTGTAATTCATAGGTGTCAAAAGAAGATTTGATTTGTTTAGATTTAAATAGATTTGAATTTAAATCTAGATTGTTAAATTGTAATTCATAGGTGTCAAAAGAAGATTTGATTTGTTTAGATTTAAATAGATTTGAATTTAAATCTAGATTAGATTTGATTTAGTAAAGAGATATTTTGGGCTTGGGTTAGGGAGCAAGCTAACCTAAATCTATAAATAAGAGGGAGTAACCCTTATTTTTGTAATTCAAGTCATTGAACTTATTCACAGTATTTTGCAGTTGCAAAGTGAATTAATAAAAGTTTCCACAGTTTGTGGGCAGAGAGAAACTCTGCAGAAATAATTCTATTGTCTTTTCTTAGTTTGTTTCATAACTAATCATCAGTGGTGGTCGAAATTCATCATAGAGAATTGGTGGATTTCCAACATCTGGTATCAAGAGCTTGTGTTACGATTCAAGGGAAGTATCAATCAAGAACGATTGAAGAATTCACGATGACAAGTTATGGGAATGCAAACTATCCAGCAACGCTGCCAATTCTGAAAGTTGACAACTATGAGAATTGGTGCAAGCAGATGAAAGTCCTATTAAGGTGTCAAGGCCTTTGGGACCTTGTAAAAGATGGAGTCGAAGCGCTTGACGAAAACGCTTCAGAAGAAGAAAAGAAGAAATATACAGAATCTGAGAAACAAAGTTATAAAGCATTGTTTATAATTCATCAATGTGTCAGCCCAGACAATTTCGAAAAGATTAGTGATTCAGAATTTGCAAAAGAAGCTTGGGAGATCCTGGAGAAATCTTTTGGAGGCGCTGAGAAGGTGAAAGAAGTGAGGTTACAAACTCACAAAAGAACCTATGAACTGCTTCAGATGGAAGACAGTGAAAGCATATCTGATTTCTTCACTAGAGTTACAAAACTAGTGAATCAAATCAAGACATGTGGAGAAACATTAACAACAAGAGTTGTTGTTTCGAAGATCCTGAGATCCTTAGCTCCTAAGTTCGACCACATAGTGGTGGCGATCGAAGAAGGGAAAGACTTGTCGAAATTGACAAAGGAAGAGCTTCAAGGGACGCTCGAATCTCATGAACAAAGAATGAACGAAAGAGCTGCAGGAAAATCGAAGAGTGATGTAGCCTTGCAGGCACATTCAACAAAAGAAACCAAAGGCAAAGGAAAGTATCTCGACAGAAGTAGAGGTGGCTACAACAAATCGAATGGTAGAGGAAACCAAATCGAAGGAGACGTGTCGAATCAAAGAAGACCACACCACGGCAACCAAAGAGGTGGTGCTGCAAACAGAGGAAGAGGTGGTGGTCGAAAACCTGATAAGAGTCACATTCAATGTTACAATTGTCAGAAGTATGGTCACTATTCGAGTGATTGTCCAGAAAAACGAAAGAATCAAGAAAGTGATGCAAAACTGGAAAAACATGAAGAAGAAGAAGAGATGATGCTGATGGTCACAACAAGAGATGAAGACATATTCAAGGACCAATGGTACTTGGATTCAGGATGTTCATCACATATGTCTGGAAAGAAAGACTGGTTCGTCAATATAAAACCCTCAACGAAGAATATGGTAAAATTTGCAAATGACAACACCCTAGCAGCTGAAGGTATTGGTGATGTTATGATCATGAGGAAAGATGGCAAGAAGTCAGTGATTTCGAATGTATTGTACATACCAGGCATGAAGAGCAATTTGCTCAGTATAGGGCAGTTGGTCGAAAAGAATTATAAAGTGTCAATCGAAGATAAGTTGATGAGGGTTGTTGATGCAAATGGGAGATTAATCTTGAAGGCTCCTATGTCTCAGAATCGAACCTTCAAGATTGAACTAAATATGATGGAGCACAAGTGCCTTTCGACTGCAGCTAGCAGAGATGAATGGATATGGCATTATAGACTTGGTCATCTCAACTTCAGAGACATCAGAGATTTAAAGAGAAGAAATATGGTTTCAGGATTGCCTGAAATTGATATTCCAAACGAAGTATGTGAAGAATGTGTGCAGGCGAAGCAACACAAGAATAGCTTCAGCAAGGATGCAGGAAGCAAATCGAAGGCTAGTCTCGAAATCATATACTCTGATGTATGTGGACCAATCCAGGTGGATTCAATGGGAGGTAACAAATACTTTGTTACATTCATAGATGATTTCAGTCGAAAGCTATGGACTTACCTGATCAAGAAGAAAAGTGAAGTGTTCGAAGTATTCACCAGGTTTAAGTCTATGGTCGAAAGACAAAGTGGACGAAAGCTCAAAGTTTTGAGAACTGATGGTGGAGGAGAATATGTGTCGAAAGACTTCGACAGATTATGTGAAAAAGAAGGGATTGTGCATGAGGTGGTGCCACCCTATACTCCACAGCAAAATGGAATTGCAGAAAGGAAAAATCGAACCATCATGAATATGGTGAGAAGTATGTTGAAAGGCAAGAATTTACCCAAAGAGTTCTGGGGTGAAGCTGTTTCGACTGCAACATACATTTTGAACAGAAGTCCTACAAAGAAGCTAGAAGGAATTACTCCAGAAGAATGTTGGTCTGGTGTGAAGCCTAGCTTAAGTCATCTGAAAGTATTTGGATCTATTGCACATAGACATGTGCCAGATCAGTTGAGAAAGAAACTTGATGACAAGTCAAGTCAAATGATCCTAGTTGGATATCATTCGACAGGAGGCTACAAATTGTTCGATCCAGAGAACAAGAAGATTGTGATCAGCAGGGACGTGATCATAGATGAGTTCAAAGAATGGGATTGGACTACAAATGTCAAGAAAGATTCAGTGGGAATCTTATTCGAAGAGCCAAAAACTCAAGTCGAAAGAGAAGTTCGACAAGAGGAGCCAGCAGATATACACAGTACAAGCAGACCTCAAAGAACAAGACGCATGCCTGCAAGATTTCAAGATTGTGTGATTACATCAGATGATGTGATAAATGATGAAGGTGAGCTGGTACATTATGATTTCTATGCAGATGTCGAACCTGTTAATGCAGCTGAAGCATTAAAGGATTCGAAGTGGGTGAAAGCAATGAACGAAGAAGTAAAGTCTATCGAAGACAACAACACTTGGTCACTTGTCGAATTGCCTCAAGGCAAGAAGGCAATTGATGTCAAGTGGGTATACAAAGTGAAGACTAATTCGAAAGGTGGAGTAACTCGACACAAAGCAAGACTTGTGGCGAAAGGATTTCTACAAAAAGAAGGAATAGACTTCGACGAAGTTTTTGCACCTGTTGCTAGGATCGAAACAATCAGGCTGGTTGTTGGTCTAGCAGAAATAAACAGTTGGCACATATGTCAGATGGACGTGAAGTGTGCATTCCTAAATGGACCCTTAGATGAAGAAGTCTATGTTAAACAACCAGCTGGGTTTGTGAAACATGGCGAAGAAAGAAAGGTGTACAGAAGACATCATGACGAAGGGAGTGCAAGTCGAAGTATTCAGAAAGCTAAGGGCCATGATGAACATAGACAGTTTAGACACAATGAATTAGGTGGTGTGTTAAATTGTAATTCATAGGTGTCAAAAGAAGATTTGATTTGTTTATATTTAAATAGATTTGAATTTAAATCTAGATTGTTAAATTGTAATTCATAGGTGTCAAAAGAAGATTTGATTTGTTTAGATTTAAATAGATTTGAATTTAAATCTAGATTAGATTTGATTTAGTAAAGAGATATTTTGGGCTTAGGTTAGGGAGCAAGCTAACCTAAATCTATAAATAAGAGGGAGTAACCCTTATTTTTGTAATTCAAGTCATTGAACTTATTCACAGTATTTTGCAGTTGCAAAGTGAATTAATAAAAGTTTCCACAGTTTGTGGGCAGAGAGAAACTCTGCAGAAATAATTCTATTGTCTTTTCTTAGTTTGTTTCATAACTAATCATCAGTGGTGGTCGAAATTCATCATAGAGAATTGGTGGATTTCCAACAACAATTACTTAATTAAACTCAACCGAGTATTTTCCGAGAATTAAAATTCATTGTACAAGCAAAATACTTTTTCGGACAGCATTGTGTTGTTTCATGAAACGTGTAAAAGTTGAGTCGGAATCAACCAATCTTGACATCAGTGTCAAACAAATATCACATGATAATCAAATTATGCATCAACACAAATTAAATCACATTTGTAGTACACTTTTCAATTCCTGAACAACACTACATCAAGACAAGGAATTCATCAGAAAATTACTACGAAATCAACAAAACTCATCATCAATATTTATTAAATGCTCAATTATGTACAAGCTCACATCGAATGAAAATTAAAGCAATATGTACATGTGAGATTCAATTTTGGACATCATGTTTATTGTACATGAAATGCTCAAAAATGTTGTTTTAAAATCAATCGGAATCACCACAAACATGAAGTAATTACCAAATGCAAATCAATTATGCAAGGCGTAATAATTAAATCCGAGTTTATGGCATATTTGTGAATTTCGGACATCCTTGATTCATGTATCAAAGTTTTCTAAAAATCGGTTTGGAACCATCGTTTTAAAGCACAAAATCCAAGCGTTGACACATGACAAGTCAAGTAGAATTCACAAATAAGTTATATAAATTATACTGGTACCGGTAGCAACAATTACAAGCATTGGAATGCAAACCACTTTACGCGTCGAAATCGATTAATGCACTAGAAATTTGATTCTGACTCATGAATTCAAGCAATTATCAACAAATATGTATCTTTAATCAAATTACGACGCGAAAATTAACAATTATGCACGATTTATCAATTTCGACGTGTAAACTCCACAAATATTCAATCAATCAACTAGTTTCATCAACTCTTAACATTAGCAACATCAAGATTTAATTGATTTCACAAATCAAGAATTTAATTCACAAGATTCAACACATGAAATCGATTCAACACTTAAAATTAATGCAAGATTAAAATCAAGAAATACCGAAACTAATGTGATAGAGTTGATCGGAAAAGCTGAAATCGAAGATCCGACGTCTGTGGGAGGAGCAACCACGAGCAGTAGCTAAGCGCGGAGGGGTAAGATGGTGTGACGAAGGCGATGCAGAGGAGACCAGTTGCGAAGCTTGGCCCGACATAAGGAAGGCTAGTCGCGTGACTGGCGTGAGAAGATGGAGGGCGTAGGAGGATGGAACCACAGAGTAGGGGCGGTGCTGGCCAGAACAGAGGCGTGTAACGAAGGGTGCAGGTCAGTCGGCAGAGCTCAGCTAGTGGGAGGAGGTGGCACCAGAAATTAGAAGAGAAAATAGGGAGTTTGTGACTTTTTGTTCTTGAATGTGTTCTTGGAGGGAGAAGAAATTGAGAGAAGAAATTTGAATTTGAGTAGTTTTTTCTGTATAATGAGATAAAGCCTCTTTTGGAAATTGAGTTCCAAGAATATATACAAATGTCCTAAGTCTTGTTTGATTTGAGTAATTTTGACATAATGTTGAGTTTTCAACTTATTTCATGTATTATTCGACATCGAACCCCTAAGCTCAGGAATTTCGTTGCGGAATCATAACACAAAACCTGAAACAAAATCATTGATAACGAAATTTGTGACATTGTGCCAAAAGAATCATCCCGATATGATAAAAATTGAACAAGTTACGATGCTTTTTATGGCAAAAACTCGGGTATTAAAATTTTCCGTGCAAAATTTTCAACTTATTTTGTGTACTGCTTGCAAACAAACCACAAGCTCATGACTTTTAATGTAAAATCTTGACGCGCAAGCTGAAACAAATTTTTTGGTGACGAAATTTTCGACGGTGTTCCGTATGAATCTCCACGATACGATAAAAATTGAATGAGTTATGATTTTTCAAATAGCGAGAAACAATGAACTTTTTTGGCTGCATTTGGAATTTTAGTTTATTTTCGTTCGCACGTTAGGAAGCAAGCCATAAACCTAAGCCTTCGAAGAACAATCCAAACTCGGGAATTGAAGCAAAGTTATTGCTAACAAAATTTGTGATCTCACGCTTTGGTAATCGTCTAGAACCGATAAAAATCAAGAAAGTTACAAAATTTTCTATATTAAAAAACAGTCTGGTAGAAAAGCATTTCGGGGTGCAATTTTCTCAAGTAATTCACACTTTCGTAGATCTTCTGGAAAGAATTAACTTCTGACTCAAACAAACGAATTGAAGATAAAATCAAGAAATATTTTTTCGCCCAAAGAACTATTCAAAAATGTTGAATCGGACGAAAGTTATGAATTTTTGAACATCTGATAAACAACGTATAATACGGTGGGAGAACTGACTTTTGGCTTTGCGTTTATCGCAAATATTGTGGATAGTAAGAGTCTCCACCTATTTTTCTTTTATCCAATCAGAAAAGGGTGAAAAGAACATGAAAGACATTTTTCGATTTTGAGTTCGGGGGGGTGGGGTAGATTATGAAATGGGAAGGTGTTAGCACCATTTTCATCTGTAGTTATCTATGGGCTCTTAATCACTAGCTCACTTTGAAAATAATGTGTTTGTCTTTGAAAATATTTTGAAAAATACCTAAGTATGGAAACTTTGTAATGATTCTTGTATGAGTTAAGAATGCGTACAAAGTGTTTGTTTTTGAAAATATTTCAAAAGAAGTGTTTGTGAAAAAAGATGTTTGTTTTTATGAGCAAGTGATTACGAGTGATCTACTTACTCAAAAGTCTTTCGTGTTACTTTCCTCCTCTTTAGATAATGATATCCTACCATTAGTTAGTAGGAAGTCCTGTCGTTGAATGTGAAGAGACAGGCATAGGGTCGTCGTTATGGTCATAGAAGGCAACATATATGGATACCTTAACAATTCAAAGGGACTGTCATCATATATTCATAGGCAACATCGAGGGATAAGATAATTTCTCGTAGGCAACTCGAGGAACATCGCGGGACTATGATCTTTATGATGATTTTAACCGATGATCTTTGCTAAGGGTATCCCTACGTTCGAGGGACATGACAACTTTTGTTCGAAGGAAACAAGTGAGATTACCCTAGAGGTGAGTGTGTGAAGAGTGATTCAAAATCAGTTATTTTATCTTGATTAGGGTTATCTAGCATTTCGTTTTAGATCTTACCATACACACCCGATTAAACTAAACAGTAAGAGTAATAATAAAGCAATAAAGTGCAGGAAATAGAAATTTACGCTATTACAAGGCTTTGGGAGCGGGGGTACAAACCATAAAATCGGGGGGAAAGTAAATCCTAATTAAACTATTACATAATGTAGCAGATACATAATCGAGAAAAAAACTAATGCCAAAATAATAAAGCACGTGAAGCAGTAAAAAAGAGAAAATGGAAAAAACGTTTGTGATTGTATGATGAAAAAGTTTTGATAATTAACCTAAAGTCTAATTGATTTTTATTAATTAAGAAAATTTGGGTATTTAGATTAAGACAACCCTAAAACCTAACTTAATTTTGATTTAAAAAAAAGAACTTGGTTAATTAAATTAAAATAACCCTAAAACCTAAGTTGATTTTTATTTTTAAAAAAAGATTAATTAGTGAGAAACCTAAAAAAAACTAAATTGATTGATTAAATAAAAAAAACAAAAATTTAATTAGGGTTAATTAAAAAAAATTTGAAAAGAAGATTTTGTAAAAGGATGTTAGGTTTTATGAAAAAAGATAAGGAATTGAAAAAAAACCAAGATTGGTAGGGGTGGGTGTTAAACCCAAGCCCTCAAGCATTCCCCACACATAGCTTACCACCAGGCCAAGCACTGGTTGGTACTAGATAACAAGTTCAACACATGATGTGATAAACCAGCAAAAAATATGAAAATATGAGAATTTTGGCAAAACCATGGATCAAACCCGTGACCTGGGAGACTAATTACTTGGCGTGCGCGCTTCTGCCACTGGGGTGGCTATACATCCGTTTATATAAATCAATCCATAAATATATATTTTAAATAATCTCCCTGTACCAGAGAGGCGCCAGAGCCCTAGCTTCGATCATCTTCTTCGACAACCTCTTTCGTCCAACCTGCAAAATAAGCAAGATTAGTGATCAAAAACATCCTAACCCCCCCCCCCCCCCCCTAAATAGAGGGTTGTAAATCCAATAACAAGGTTATTTTGGTCTAAAAACTCATGGTTTTTGAGTTATGAAGCATAAAACACGGATCGGTGAAAACATGGTATCCTATGATTCTGACTGCATAGGATGACGATGATGATCCAACCCTTTACTAGGTGAAACTCAAGAATACATTAGTAGTGTTAATATATGGTAAAGCAAACTGAAAATCAAGATATGAGTATTATGCACATTATGAAACTGGCGATGCCATGTAATGCAATTTCACACGTCTTGGACCATCCAATTTGGTCCAAACATACTCTATAGGCTTGCTGGAAGAGAATGGAATTGAGGTTTTTGTAGCGAATGGGTTTTTAAGTAGAGTTTTGAAATTCTAGGGTTCTTGAAAAAAAGTTGATATTTTGACAAGTTTGAGAGGTAGGTTTTTCCGTGTGGTCTTGTATGAGAATTGTTGAAATTATATAGGGGAAATTAGGTCAATGATTATGGGCTTGGAACTTGTGCCAAAAGATATATTTTTATCTGATTTATTTTGAATTATTTAATAAATAAATAAAAAATAATTAAAATAAAAATAGGTCAAGGGATGTATGAATGAGTTCTGAGGTGTATGAGGGATATAAAGCGTGTTTGGACTCTTAAGCCATGGTCTAATAGCCCAAAATAACAAGCTTGCTCAATTTGAACATCATGCATTCACCCAAAATTTCTCAACTTGCAATGATCATAACTCTCTCAATTTTCATCTTTTGAAGGTGATATTAAACTTTTTAGAAAGCTTAATATGTTCTGTACAATCTCTATGTTGACCATTTTTTATTTTGAAGACATTCTCTTGATGTAAGTTACCTTGACAAAAGGTGTCTTTTTGTTGACTTTTGTAATGACCTGTAATGTATTGACTCATGTCTCTCAAATTATGCACTTTTTGGACTTGATCTTAGAGGGACAAAGTTGTATAGAATTGAATTCCCTTTAAAATGAGCTTTGGTTAGGGAATAGCTGATGAAGCATGTGAAAGTTATGTTTGGTCAAAGTTCACTTGGCAACTTTTGACTTTTGATGATTTAAGGGTTTTTCTTGAGGAATCATGATCAACCCATGATCAAATGATGAATATCACTTCAAAATGTAGATGTTGGCAAAAATCTTAAAGTTTGACTGTATGTTGACCATAGTTGACTTTTTACCCAATACACTTGATTTTTAGTCATCTGAACACTTGATTGAGAAAACTTGTGATGCAAGGCTTGAAACATGACATGAGCATTCTTGAAGACATATGAATGTAAGATTAAGATTGCGCCTAAGAGGGGGGGTGAATTAGGTGATGGTCGATTTTTGACTTATTTTATACTTTCTGGTTTTGATTTAGTGCTTTGAAAACTGTAAAGTGCAGAAAGTAAAAAGACACGGAGAATTATCCTGGTTCCTTCCACAACCCGGAAGTACGTCCAGTCCCCTTGCAAACACGCAAGAGATTTTACTATATTGTTAGAACTTTTACAAGACTCTTCCTAGTCTTATCCACTAAAGAACCTAACAAATAACCAAGAACACCCTCTTGGATTTCCAATAAGTCTAATGAGAACAATCCTCTCAAAAGATACCTCTTGTTTCCAATAATGGACAACAAGGAACAAAAGTAATCTAATACTTAATTCCAACAATCCTGGAAATAAGTTACACTTTGTATGTTTTTATGAAGTATGATTTCTTGAAAGATGTTGATCACATAGAGTGACTTCTTTGAAGTTTCTTCTTTCTTCTCTTGTAAGCAATTCAAACTGTAACACAATGGTTAGATAATGCTCAAAGATTTCTGTTCTTTATTTGTGTGAAAGTGCAGAAAATCTTTGTTCTTAAAAGTTAAGAAATATGAAGTTTGAATATTTTACAAAGTTCAGATTTTATTGCAAGAGAAGAGTTGTTTTTGATTTGAAAATATTTTGTAATATATAGTAATCAAGATACCTTTCCAAAAGGACACTTTTCTGTTTGTAAAACTTGACAAGATGCAATGTTTGATCATGCAACTATTGGAGAAAAGGTATGAAGGATATCTTGAAACCAGTTCAGATTTTTCAAAGTTTTCAATGTGCAAATCGATTAACATAACATGCAAATCGATTGCACGTGTTTGTAACGTTCAGAATTTCAAAAAGTTTGAAGTGTAAATCGATTAGCATGTAGTGTCAATCGATTTACAAGTGTTAAAAAATCAGTTTGTTCTGTGATCAATCGATTTACACAACCTGTAAATCGATTGCTGGCAGGAGCAAACAGTTTTTGAAAAAGCATGTGTAAATCGATTTACACAAGATGTTAATCGATTTACAGCAGAGAAAAACTTAAAAATTGTTTTGAAATATAATTAAAGTGATGTGGCAAGTGTGTATATCATTTTTGAGCATTTCTAATCAATGTAGTTTAATTGAGAATTGATATACTTGATTGCTTGCCAAGTTCCTTGAAGCTTTGAGTGAATGATGCTTTAAGATGATTTCCACTTCTTTTCCTTCTTTCCATAATGCTTGTTTGTCTTTCATCAAACTAGCTTGTTTGTCTTTCATCAAAACTAAAGTTGAGTTGAGGCTTGAGATTACAATGAAGAACCATGAAAACCAATTGAGACATTAGAAACCCAAATTTCCTTGTGAAATATGCAATCCTAGTTGTAAGTCCATTGTTTAGGAGGAGATATTTGTCTGATCAATTCTTGAGCAACCTTGAGCATTTAAGAAACCTAGGAGAATGTCTTTGAAGAAAATGGGAGGGAAAATTTTGGGGTAAAACAATGGCCCCTGTTCAATCTTCTTAAACCTGAAGTGTTAGATTGGCATGTTCGCCATTTGTGATCTGAGGGTAGAAGAGGATTGAACACTTAAGTGGCCAGAAATGTTCACTCGCATGTGCAGGCGGTAATGTTGTTGGTTGATAGTATTGCTTGAATGGGCCTTATGATTCCATTTAGAGAGATAATATAATATCTTCGAAGATGGACTTACAGATTCCAACCAAAGTAGTTGTTGATAGGAGTATCAGAATGACTTTATGATTGACTGTGAAGAATGTTTTTTAGAATGGACCTCTAGGGAAGATGCTTTTCAGAATGATGCTCTGAAGGAAAATTCTTTTCAGAATTCAGTTCCTAAAGGGAAGTGTTTTCCATGTAGATAGTCGCCTCATCCTGTTTTGGGAATTAATCTACAATCTGATTTTGTTGGTAAACCCGTCCTATTTCAGGAATTCATACCACCTAGTGATAAAGATAATTGCCCCATCCTGTTTCGGGAATTGATCTTCACATGGTCATAAAGATAGAAAGATAGTTTCCCCGTCCTGTTTGAAGAAGTTAATCTTTGCTCGGTCGTATAGATAGTTTCCACGTCCTGTTTCGGTATTTAATCTTCAACCTATTCATATAGATAGTCGCGTCATCCTGTTTCAGGAATTGATCTACAATTTGTTTTCACAAATATTTGCCTTTTCTTGTTTCAGGAATTAATTTGTGTCTGGTCATCCAGATAGTTGCCCCGTCTTGTTTAGAGAATTAACCTGGGACCTACTTTTTTTTGGCCATAGAGATAGTTGCCCCCGTCTTGTTTCAGGAATTAATCTATAACCTTGTCACATAGATAGTTTCCCATCTTATTTTGGGAATTAATATTAGAACTATTTGAGAATTGTTGATGATATTCGTCTGTTTATAGATTTTACCTAAAAAGATAAAGAGTTAGATGTATGTAATGTCATGATGTATGAAATGCAATTGTTAATGATGTTCTCAACGTAAATGAGAGTGTGATATATGTGTTACGTATGCATATGCTATGACATGTATGAATATGAGATGTCGTTGAAGCGTATTGGTAGCTTCGTATTACGGTTTTGACTGAGGACAATAAATCCCTGACTGTTGTTGGGGATGAAGAATATGTGTAATCCTCAATCTTTATTTTTAATGTTTCTGCTGGGAATTTCTTCTTTTTGTTTGAGAAAACTCTGCTGGGGAAAGTGATTTCTTCTTGGGGAGAAGAGTTTGGAAACATTGGTCGTTCATCGCTCTAATGGGAAATTTAATTCTTATATACCCTGACTAGGGATAAAAGAGATGGATAACCTTTCGAGGTTCTTCCTGACTAAGTTTTCGATATGGATGCTGACTCGTCTGGGGAGGATAAGATTAACTGATATCTAGTCTGATTTCAGATTTTGTAGCAACTCTCTAGGGATGGCATTCTGGACTACCCTTTGCTGGAGAGAGAAATTTTTCCCGTGATTTGTAGTAGTCAAAGTGATAGACTCAAGCTGGGGAGAGTGTATCCTCTTAGGGAAATAAACCCTGCTGGAGAAATAAACCCTGCTGGAGAAACACTATGTTGAGGAAATAAGCCTGCTAGAGGAATATATTCTGCTGAGGAAATGAACCCTGTGGAGAAGAGGATTTTGTAAGGGTTTTTACAGTGTTGGATAAATAAACTAAGCTGGGGAAGAGAATTCCTGGGAATTATGTTAAGGAAAAACTCTCTAACGAGAATTGGGACTCCATAGGTTGGTGACATTGCGGGGGAAAAGATCATACTCCTTTATCCGTTAGGGGAATCTGCTGGTGAGTATGATTAGGGTACTTCAAACTTGCGAGGAATGTGTCTAGTTTGTGAAGATGACTCTGCGGGGGATATTCTTATTGAAATTACTCCGTGGGCATTATTCCATGGAGGTTGTTCTGTGGGGACTTGTGGACGACTTGAACATTATTCTGTTTCCTAGAGTCTTGAGTAAACACTTATTCCTGTTTTTATGCATATATTTGTTAACAGTAATCATATTCATATGCATATGTTCATTCAATTTAGTCATTGGACATTTTTGCAAACAAAATAGAAAAAGTAAAACAAAATTTGAATTTAGAAATTGTGTTTATGTTCATAGTTTTCCTATGAACAGACGATTGTTGTACAAAGAGACAGAAATCCAAGTAAGAGGAAATCGTTGTGAAATGAAGAGAGTACAAAGTGAAAACAAAATATATAGCTATGTGTAAATGATCTCGTCAGGTTTCAATTCTGCTATTGCCCCTATGTCTTCGAGCATCTCATCCCTTGTTATCAGAAGAAGTTGATTGAATTGATTTACCCCATTCGATCTTGACGTTGGTAATAAAGTTGGCTGTAAGTGATCCAATTGGATATAGTCGTACGCTTTAATTCCTAACTTTTGCATGGACCGTCCTTTCGGGATTTCAGTCCATCAGGTTACCCTTTTTTCCCAAGCCGCATTTTCAGGTTTTTGACTTTCCTGGTGTACAATCTTTACATTTATATCCTTAATATTTTCCCGAACTCTTTTGGTTCGCTAGGACACCCTTATTTTTTCCTAGGCCAGTCAACCTAGCGGGTCGTTTTTTATGCGTAGGATCTTTTAAGTATGTCCGCGTTCACAGGGTGTGGAAGATCTTCACCGTCCATGGTGGTAAGTATCATTGCATCGCCCGAAAATATCTTCTTGACTACAAATGAACCTTCATAGGTGGGAGTCCATTTTCCCATGGGATCACCCTGCGATAGGATGATGCACTTTATTACCAAGTCACCAGCCTGATATATCTGATGCTTGATCTTCTTGTTGAATGCCGTGATCATACCTTTCTGATACATCTTACCCTGACAGACAGATGCCAACCTTTTCTCATCAATAAAATTTAGCTGGTCCAGCCTAGTATGAATCCATTCGTCTTTGTCTAAATTTGCATCTTTCATAATTCTCACGGAAGGAATCTGAACTTCGACAGGTAGGACAACCTCTGTACCATAGACCCGAGAGAATGGGGTTGCCCCAGTTGATGTATAAGCTGAAGTGCGATAACCATGGAGAGAAAATGGTAACATCTCGTGCCAATCTTTATATGTCACCATCATCTTCTGTATAATCTTCTGAATGTTCTTATTAGCGCCTTCCACTACAATATTCATCTTCAATCGATACAAGGAAGAATTGTGGTGCTTGATCTTGAACTGTATGTAGAGTTTCATGATTATAGTGTTGTTGAGATTGATACCATTGCCTGTGATGATCCTTTTGTGGATGCCATACGACAGATAAGATCGTGCTTAATGAATCAAGCGACCACATTTTTAGTAATAGGGGCAAATGGGGCTTCTTTAACCCGCTTTGTGAAGTAATCAATGCCGACGAGGATGAAGTTATGTCAATTAGAAGCATTGGGCTTAATTTATCCAATAATATCAATGCCCCACACTGCGCATGGCCAAGGAGAAGTCAAGACATTCAGAGGTACTAGAGGCACATGTAATTTATCATCATAGATCTAACACCTGTGATAAGTTCTTGAGTGGTGGTGACAATCGGTTTCCATAGTCGACCAGTAGTAACCTTCCCTCAGAATTTTCTTAGCCATAGTATGTCCGCTGGAATGAGTACCAAAGATACCTTCGTGCATATTTTCCATAATCTTCTCCGCCTCTTTCTTGTCCATACAATGAAGCCGAGTCGAATCATGGTTGCGCTTGTAGAAAATTATGTTACTCAAGAAGAACTTAGTAGAGAATCTCCATAGGAATTTCTTGTCATTGATAGATGCTCCCTCAGGGTACTCTTGATCCTCAAGGTATCTTTTCACTTCATGAAACCAAGGCTTTTCTTCTACTCCGTAAGTGTCAACTTCATAGCAGTATATCAGTTCATCTAGCCTTTCAATGGTAATTTTGGGGGCCTCGTTGTCCCATATGACCTTTAACATAGATGCCATGGTAGATAACACGTCTTCTAATTGATTCTCTTCTTGTGGGATATGCTCAAAAGCGATCTCCTCGAAGTGCAGTATTAAGGTAAGCACATGCTCTCAATAAAGAATGAGATGCGGGTGCTTCGTATCCCATTCTCCCTTAATCTGACTAAATACCAGGGCTGAGTCTCCATATATGCTTAAGAACTTGATTCTCAGGTCAGTAGTAGCTTTAATACCCATGATGCACGCTTTGTATTCAGCCATGTTGTTGGTACAGTTAAAGCATAATCTGGCAGTAAAGGGCGTATGGCAACCCTGAGGAGATATAATTACAATACCAATTACATTCCAAGTGCATTAGAAGTTCCGTCAAAAACCATAGTCCATCGGGATCTTGGCTCAGGTCCTCCATACGGTATATGTTCTTCATAATCTGTAACTAGCATAATGTTCTCTTCTGGGAATTCGAAGTTCATAGATTGGTAGTCGTCTACGGCTTGATGAGCCAAATGATCTGCTAGCACACTTTCTTTGATTTCTTTCTGAGTGGTGTATTGGATGTTGTATTCTCTCAAGACCATTTTCCATCTGCCTATTCTTCCGGAGAGAGTAGACCTCTCAAATATGTATTTGATGGGATCCATTTTAGAGACCAATAGAGTAGTATGAGTCAACATATACTGTCTTAGTCGGCAAGCAGACCATGCCAAGGCACAACAAGTTTTCTCGAGCAGTGAGTATCTTGTTTCATAGTCGGTAAACTTTTTTCTAAGGTAGTATATTGCACGCTCTTTTCGACCAGACTCGTCATGTTGGCCTAGTACACACCCCATTGAATTCTCTAGCACTGTTAGGTACATGACTAGAGGTCTTCCTTCAACTGGTGGCAAACTAATCAGAGGTTCTTAAAGGTACTCCTTGATTTTGTCAAAAGCAGTTTGATACTCATCGTTCCACTTTACAACCTGATCTTTTTTCAGTAACTTGAAGATCAGTTCACAAGTAGCGGTCAAATGAGAAATGAATCTGGCAATATAATTCTGTTGTCCTAGGAAACCCCTGACTTCCATCTCAATATGGGGAGTGGGAATTTATTGAATAACAATGACTTTAACGAGATTAACCTTAATACCTTTGCCGTTGACGACAAAAATCAGGATCTTACCGGATCACACCCCAAAGGTGCACTTGTTCGAATTCACTCTCAACTTGTACTTTTTCAGCATCTCAAACAATTTGTGTATATGGTCAAGACGTTCTTCTTCAGTTTGAGATCTAGCTATCATATCGCTGACATAGACCTCTATCTCAGGATGAATCATATCATGGAATAAAGCTACCATAGCATGTTGGTATGTGGCGCCGACATTCTTTAACCCAAAAGGCATAACTTTGTAGCAGAATGTGCCCCACTGTGTGATGAACATAGTTTTCTCCATGTCTTCGGGTTCCATCTTAATCTGATTATAACCTGAGAAAACATCCATGAAAGAAAATACCTAGTGTTGAGTGGTGTTGTCAACCAAAACATCTATATGTGGCAGTGGGAAGTCATCATTTTGGCTCGCCCTATTTAGACCCCTGTAGTCTGTGCACATACGTACCTTGTTGTCTTTCTTTGGTACCAGAACAACATTTGCAACCCATTGAGGATAGGATATCACTGCTAAGAAACCTGCATTGAATTACTTCATAACTTTGGCCTTGATCTTCTCTGACATCTCGGGACGCATGCGTCGAACCTTTTGTTTGATTGGAAAATAACCCTCTTTAATCGGCAAACGGTGAACCACAATATCGGTATCAAGCCCTGGCATGCCTTCGTATGACCAAGAAAAGATCTCAACATATTCATGCAACACCTGGATCAACCTGTTGTTGACATTGTCCTATAAGTTGACACATATATTGACTTCTTTCCTGTCTGTCTTTGAACCCAAGTTCACAACCTCGACCGACTCTTCATGTGGTTGTATGGCCTTTTCCTCTTACATTAACAGTCTGGAAAGTTCTCCAGGTATTTCACAATCTTCCTCACCTTCATCCTCGTCTTGGTAGATCAGATTTTAAAAGTCATAAGAGGCAATAATAGAGTTGTTATCAACGGGATCCAGAGTGGATGTGGATCTGCAATTTATTATGTGAGTGTGTGTAAGAAGACATAGCTATTCTAAAGTGATAAAAGTAAAATTAAAGATAGAGAGCACAAAATTTGAGTGAAAAACGTCCAATGCTTTGTTAAATAAAAATATGTTTATGAAATGATAACCCTTAACAAACAAACCGTTGTGCCCTGGGTAAGGCGCAAGGCTTAAAGGAAATGTTTAAATATTACAAAGCCAAAACTTTGAAAGTAATAAAAAATTAATGTAGCTATTAATCCTGACTAAAGGAGATATAGATAATGTCTCTGCCTTCCTGTTGTTGAGCCCGTTGCCAATGGTAGGAAAAATCCAGCTATTAGGGTCATGATCACTTTTAGAATCCTCTATAAAGTTGACTCTATTGTTGTTGATGCGGAATGGTGGTCTTCCATCGTGAGCGTGACAAATAGCTCTCTTTCCCTCTGTAATGAAACCCATTTAAAATTCGTCAAATTTATACAAAATGTCAGGAAGCTGACCCCAAATAGTACAACCACCTTCTTCTACAGTAGTGTGATCGGTGGATCTGGAACTGACTGTTTAACGCTGGTTCGCGAAATGTCGTGGAAGCAAGAGTCGCCACCGTCTTTTATTTTCTCCAAATGGAAAGGACAAAAGCACAGAAAAATTCCTTAAAAGAGATTGCTCTCGGTTCGGGAGGTAGGTTATAGAAAGGGAAGGTGTTAGCACCCTTTCTATCCATGGTTATCCATGGGCTCTTAGATACTTGCTCAATGTGTTTTCAAAATGTTTGCTTGCTTTTCAATTGTGGGTTTTAAAAAAGTTTCTTTGAAAAATTTCAGTTCGACTCGTACGTCAGAGTGTTTGAAAAATTTGCTTTGAAAGCTTTTGAAAAATTGTCAGTATGAAAAGGTTTTTTTGTTTGTTTTTGAAGAGAGCAAGTATCCTTGAGAACCTACCTACCCTAAGGAATTCGTCTGTGTAAATGTCCTTTAAAGTAGTGCCATCCCACCATTGAGAGGTAGGTAGCACCACCGTTGGAGGTGTTCGGGTCAATTCGAGTTTGTAGGGACATGGTGATCACCAGAGCAATGGGAAGACACCTTAGAAGCTACCCTTATGCCATTGATCTTTTATTCCGAGGCAACTTATTCGAGGCAACTTTGTTTTAGGCAACTTTGTTTTAGGCAACTTTGTTTGAGGCAACTTTGTTTTAGGCAACTAGATCAATGGACACAAAGACTTACTAAAACATCCTCCACTCGACGATCACCTTTCGAAAGGCAACAGGTGAGGCGTACCCTAGGGGTGGTGTGTGCGGTTCGTGTGTCATGTTTCAATTATTTTGTCTTGTCATGTTTGTTGTGATCTACGCTTGATTTTATTTTTAGGCATTCATTCTTTCATGTTATTGTTTAACAGTTAAAAGTGCGGGAATTTAAAGTGCGGAAAAGATAAAAGTCCTACGCTATTACAAAGGGCGCGGGTCTACAACGCCAAATTAATCCAGACCCGATTTAAAATAAATTGCAGAAAAGAAATGCCTAATAGCTATTACATGGCTTTGGTACAAGTACATTATATTTACAAAAGAAATAAATGAAACGCGCGAAAAAGAAAATAATCAAATGCGAGGGCGTTGAACCCTTTAAAGGAATTAAAATAATTAAGTTATCTAAAATTAAAATTAAATGAAAAATGGTATTTTTGTGTTCTTTAGATTTAAAAGAAAAAAGAAAAAATTAATTAAAATTAAAATGCTAAACCCTAGTTCTAATGTTTTTTAAGTTTATTAGGAAAATATTGACTTTTAACCTAATTTAACTCTAAATTAATTTATGTACAATTTTTAATTTATGAAAATAAATAAATAATATTATTATTCTGAAAAAAAGGGAAAAATAAAAAAAAAGAAAATAAAAAGTCATTAATCCTAAATTCTAGTTTTTTTGGATTTTTATTAAAAAGATTAAAATTATACCTTAATTAAACTAAATAATTTACATGCAATTTATTTATGGAAATAAAATAAAAAATTGTATTTTTGGCATTTTTTGATTTTATGATGTTTTTACATTTTGATTAAAAATTAAATAAAACAAATAATTAAAATAACATAACAATTAAAATAAATGAAGATATAAGAAAAATAAGTAAATTTGGCAAACCAGGGTGGGGTGTAGCCCCAGATTAGGAGGTTCAGGCCTAGCAAATCAGGCCCATTTGCATTGAATTGGTTGACTTTCCTGGATAGAGTGCTGCACGTTGACTGGCATCTATGATACACCTTTGGTCATGGCCCTTGGATTGCTTCTGATAGACGCGTGGAGGTTGATTTTTGAGTGTGCATGGTGTACCTGGGCGTTAGCAAAGCATAGAATTTTATGTTGAAAAATAATATGGAATTTTGCCAGACCTGGGACTTGAACCCAGGTCATGAAGGTTATTCACATCACGTGCTACCAACTGCGCTGCTGCATTTCATTTAACATGTTATGGTTAATAAACAATAAAAATTAAAACCAACGCATAATAGCTAAAACGCGCGCAAATTCGAATTGACCAGTCTCCGTGTGACAACTCATCGTCTCTTTCATTTTCCTGAAACATGAAGGACGAAGGCAACGGTTTTTTGATCGTTGTTTTAGGGGGCCTATAAGAAAATAGCGACTAGCGCTATGGTGATCAGAAATTAGGCGCGAGGGTCACTCTTCCTTCGTCTTGAGGTACTGAATCCAACCATGGTACTCTTGAGCCCTAATTTTTCCTCTATGCAAAATCCCCAATTTAAGAAAACTGTAACCCTAGGATTCTCGCATGGCAAGTTCATATATATGGTACAAAAATGAAATCAAACGCAATGGTTAGCTCAGAAACATCATCATGAATATGAATACCTAAACAAAAATGCAAAAATGTGCTTGAATCGTGCTATATGATTTCAGAATTTTTGAGATGCAGTTTGACTCATGGATACCAGTTCAGGGAGTTTTGGAAGATGTTTGGAATTGGGATGCGTTCAGAATTTGTCCAGGATGCTAATGGAATGAAAATTGATGCTTGAATCCACCCCTAAACTAGTTTTCAGTTTTGTGTTTTTATGCCAAAATTTCAATATGCCAATGCTTGTTTGGGCGCAGCTTATGATGTCTTAGGCTTAGGGTTTGACTGTGTGCTTATGCTGGAATGGAATTGGCTTGTTATTTGACCTTAATTCATGCTCATGAAAGAATTAGTCTTAGGGTTTCTACCATTAACCATTTTTCCTTCTTTTTAGCCAAGACCTAGACCTAGTGTGAAACTTAACCCTAGCCTGAGTTTTTGAGTTGGCCCATGATACATAGAAATTGTCCAAGTTCACATGACACTATTCCATTGGTTTTTAAATTTTATTTGAATTTTCAAAGATTTAAAATGAATTAAATTATCAAAAATTAAATAAAATAAAAAAATCAATATTTGGTCTTGAAATTAATCATGGGACACGTGTGTGGCATGACAAGGATGAACCAAGTGGAAAAAATGGGGCCCTTTTGTCAAAAATTGGAGTTTCAAGGATAGTTGACTTTTGCCACTTCACAAAAATTTCCCAACTTCTACAAGGCATAACTTGCTCAATTTTTAAGCTTTTCACATGTTCTTGGACATTTTGGAAAGGTCTTTGAGTCCTTTAACCAATGCCTTTGGTCCCATGTCATTTTGATTTACCAATCTCAAGTTATGGCCTTTGACTTAAAGTCCCTTTTTGTTGACTTTTGAAAATGACCTATAATGTTGAAATTGATAACTTTTTGTGAGAGCATTTCTTGGACTTGAAGTATGAAGATGAGTTGTAGGAAATGTCTTTCTCTTCAAAATGAGCTTTGGATGGAATTTTTCTGATAATCCATGTGAAAGTTATGCCCTGGTCAATTTCAGTTGACTTTTTCAACTGTCCAAATATAGCAACTTTTGCATCTTTGATGATTTCTGAGCCCAATTTTGAGAATCATGATCAAGCATTGATCAAATGATGTTTGTGGCTTCAAAATGATATATTGACCAAAAATTTGAACTTTTGACTGCCAAATGACCATTTTGCCCCTACAGTTGACTGTAGTGCAATCTAGGGTTTTGACTGTGCAATTTTGAGCTGAATGCCTTGAAACTTGATATGGGGATGCTTGACCATGTTTGTAGGCACATGAGACTTGATTGGGCCTTTGAACACTCCATTTTCTTGATCAGCACACAAACCCTAGTTTTGACTGTATATGAGACAGTTGACCTGCACGACCCTTGGGGAATTTTGTGACTTGGCTTGGCAATTTCTTGAAGAATATGGGAGGGCAAATTTTGGGGTACAACAGTTGCCCCTGTTCAATCTTCTTAGACCTGAGGATGCAGATTGGCTGACGTGCCTTTCGTAATCCGATGGTAAAAGAAGATTGGACACTAGAGTGCCCAGAAATTTGCGCTCACATGTTAGCAATGATGGGGGAATGGGCTTATAGATGCCATCTGGATGTTTGATTGCGTAGGAGATTCCTTGGCGAGAACCTGCATACCTGCAAAACAGAAAATAAGTACCTGACACGTTGCAGGAGCTGATTTTTTAGATGCCTGGTATAGATGTGTCTTGACTGGTTACAGGAGCTGAGTCTGGAGCTTCAAACGGCGATGAAAGAACCAGGGATGATTACTTCCTTAGCATGAATGGTAAGAGAGCTTTGGGCGACTTTAACTTCAACAACGCTCGTTGAGAAAAATCTGGGGTGTCTTATACTGGGATAAGCATCAGGGAGATCTTAAGGTCGATCTGACTGAACCAGAGAAGGCCTTTGACTGGATAAGCATCAGGAAAATCTTGGGACGATTTAACTGAACCGGTCTAGGTCTTGAAATGTCTTCCACTGGGGTAAGCATCAGGGAGATCTTAAGGTCGATCTGACTGAACCAGAGAAGGCCTTTGACTGGATAAGCATCAGGAAAATCTTAGGATGATTTAACTGAACCGGTCTAGGTCTTGAAATGTCTTCAACTGGGATAAGCATCAGGGAGATCTTAAGGTCGATCTGACTGAACCAGAGAAGGCCTTTGACTGGATAAGCATCAGGAAAATCTTAGGATGATTTAACTGAACCGGTCTAGGTCTTGAAATGTCTTCAACTGGGATAAGCATCAGGGAGATCTTAAGGTCGATCTGACTGAACCAGAGAAGGCCTTTGACTGGATAAGCATCAGGAAAATCTTAGGATGATTTAACTGAACCGGTCTAGGTCTTGAAATGTCTTCAACTGGGGTAAGCATCAGGGAGATCTTAAGGTCGATCTGACTGAACCAGAGAAGGCCTTTGACTGGATAAGCATCAGGAAAATCTTAGGATGATTTAACTGAACCGGTCTAGGTCTTGAAATGTAGCCTGAGAACTTAACTGGATCTTTCCTGAAAGGTAAAAGTCAGTCATATGCAATGCATGATATGGATCAAGCAATGATGCTCTCAACATAAATGAGATTTGTATGATGCAGTGCGTTATGCATGCTATAATGATGTATGTGATGTTTTATGTATGTTTTCGTCTAGGAAAGTAAATCCTTGACGGGTGCCGGGAAGTCGTATCCTGGGCTGATGTCGAAGAATAGATTTTGCTTCCGCTGGGGATGATAATTGCAAGGATACCGGTAGGAGAAGATGACTCCGTTGCGGAATAACTTGGCGAATGGAAGATTCTGCGGGGAGAAAAGATACTCTAGCGATCATGCTGGAAAGCAATACTCTGTAGGGATAGAGATGCTTTGCTGAGTGTTGATAGCAGTAATTTGCTGAGGATGTCTTTGTTGTTGGAAGTGTTAATGGACTTCGCTGGGGATAGGAAAGAACTATGTTGACGATGACCTTTCCGTGGCTTTTGGCTGAGGATAACCCAGTTATATCCTGTTAAGGAAATAACTCTTTGAATAAAGCCGGACGGCGCGTTCGTGCTCTGCGAGGGGATAAGCTTCCAGAATCTACTGGGGATAAGCTTACTGCTTGGAGAGATGAATTCCAATTTTCCTGGGGAAACTGGACTCTCCTGGGGAAATCTTGAACTGTAATTTCTGTAAGTTGAAAGAGGGAACCTATGTAGGGTTGCCTGATGATGAGCTCGTGTAAAACCACATCTTGGAAAGAAGGACACCTGTGTAGGGTTGACTGATGACGAGCTCGTGTAAAACTGCATCTTGGAGGAAGGAAACCTGTGTAGGGTTTACTGATGACGAGTCCGTGTAAAACTGCATCTTTGGGGAGAGAGAACATGTGTAGGGTTTCTTCGGGATAAGTTCGTGTAAAACTTTTGGCGGAACCGGGGTAAGGTTACTGCAGGGTAAGTTCGTGTAAAACTTCTTGATGAACCGGGGTAAGGTCATCTTGAAATAAGTCCGTGTAAGACTTCTGGAGGAACCGGGGTAAGGTTACTGCAGGATAAGTTCGTGTAAAACTTCTTGAAGAACCGGGGTAAGGTTATCTGGAGGTAAGTTCGTGTAAAACTTCTTGATAAATCCGTGTAAGACTTTAGGAGGAACCGGTGTAGGGTCACTTTGATGATAAGTCCGTGTAAGACTTCTGGAGGAACCGGGGTTAGGTTACCTGGACAAGTTTGTGTAAAACTTTTGGCGGAACCGGGATAAGGTTACTGCAGGGTAAGTTCGTGTAAAACTTCTTGATGAACCGGGGTAAGGTCATCTTGAAATAAGTCCGTGTAAGACTTCTGGAGGAACCGGGGTAAGGTTACTGCAGGATAAGTTCGTGTAAAAACTTCTGGAGGAACCGGGGTTAGGTTACCTGGATAAGTTTGTGTAAAAACTTCTGGATGAAAATTGAGAAAGAACCGGTGTAGGGTTGCATGATTTTGATTAAGTGGATGATTGTCCACGATCTGGAATTTGTAAAGGTAGATGGTAATCATCCTTATGTTGATCTTTACTTTGTACTTTGGTTGGCAGAGCAATTGGATCGCCTGGATAACTCATTATTGCCCCTGCTTCGGAGATGAGGGAAGAGGATACCTGTGTGGGTGATTGACAAATCTTCGGGTAGACAAATGATGAGATACCGGAACATAGTCGTATGCTTTGATCCCTAACTTTTGCCTGGACTGCCCTTTCGGGTTTTCAGTCCACCGGGATATCCCTTTTTGCCCAAGCCGCCTTTTCAGGTTTTCGACTTGCCGGGTGTACATGTTTTTGTTTTCATCCCTTATTTTGCCCGAACCCTTTTGGTTCGCCGGGAAGCCCTTATTTTTGCCTAGGCATGTCAACCTAGCGGGTCTTTGATGATGCGCAGTATTTTTCCGACTATGTCCATGCTCTCAGAATGTAGGGAGTTGCCCCTGTTGGAAGTATTTTGCCATGCCCCAGATAATGGGCAATGCTCCTACCGTGCCCCTTGATTGGAGGTACTTCTGTTCACAAGGTGTTCATCGTGCGAATTTCCCTGCTGTTCAAACAAATAGTCATATGCAAACAAGGTTATTTTAAGAATGCAAAAGCCTATGTCTGTCTTGAATTTTGAAAATGCATTTTTGATAAAGGTGAGTTTTTCTTTGTAAACTGTGATGTCAACTCGTTACTTTACAGCAAACCTTCAGGAGTCAGGATACCTTCGTAACAGTATGCTTTCGAACTAACCCATGCTTCGGCTAGGACTTTTAAGGGTTATATCGTGGCCTGGTTCACGGTTTAAGAAACAAAGGATAAAGGCTCAAATTATTTGTACCCACCCGCTCTTCGTGATATTCTCCAAACCTAAACTCAGTTGATCATACGTTAGACCTAGTTTGAGTCTTTGTTCTGATTTTCCAGTGATGGTTCGGATATTGATGATTTATTCTGAATAGGCAGTCATCATTTTTTGTCGAGGGTTTGTGGGACCTCTTTCTTTTTGATTTTGTTATCCCTATTTTTTTTGCCTGAACTGTTTCCTTTTTTGGAATTTCAGTCAGCGGGATGCCCCAGTTTTGTAAGTCTCCTTCATGGGTTTGACTTTTTGGGCTTTTCGTTTATGAATTTTGATGATGACTACCTGTCTTTTTGATTGTTCTGAACCATCACTGTCTTTGTTCGTTTTGTAAAGATCTCTTCGGTGCTATTCGTCATGCACTTGGATCAATTGAGAGAACTACCCTGCCCCAGGTTATGATTAAGGGTTTTAAATTGCGAAAAGAAAAACTCCTACTTCTTTGGCTCAGATGGGTTGACGAGGGATTATCATCCTTATAACTCCAGTGTTTAGGGATTGAAACAACGCATGTACCTCATTAGCGGGATCTGTTCAAAAGCATACTGTAAATTATGGTATCGTTTTCGTCATCCTCCCTCAAGAGGCTTAGAACTATTAATCGAGAGTTGACATCAGAAAACATATGAAAATAGTTTGCATATAGTGAATGCGAATATATTGATTCAAAAATAGACATAAGCGATGCATTAATGGAATAACAATGTTTTAACATGAATAAATGTTTGAACAAAAGAAAATTGCAACTTGAGCATTCGAATGAACAAAAATTTCTAGTCTCAGGGCTTGTCACTTCAAATGGTGAGCCTTGGAGGGATGGTAGAAAAATTCAGCCTGACCATCTTGCGTGAATTCCAGTGCTCCTTCATCAATCAGGTCCTGGATCTTGTTTTTCAAAGCCCAACACTCGTTTGCATCATGTCCTGGACAGGCAGAGTGGTAGGCACACCTTTTATTGGGATCATAAGCAGGATGTGCTGTGTTGGGGTTCTGGGGATGAGCCCTTAATGTGATCAGGTTCAATCTCAACAGGCGTTGTAAAGCTTGAAACAGCGACATATTGAGCGGGGTGAACTGCCTCCTGGGCTTGTCTGTCTGAAGTTGGTGAAGTTGCTGCTGAATTGGTGATACTGGAGCCATATGAGGAGCTTTCTCCTTGCCTCTTTGTCTCAAAGGTGGTTGAACGATGATTGGCTCTTTACCCTTAGACGCTTGCCCCAGTTGGTTACTCTGAAGCAGTTGGTTGATGAGAACACCGAGCTCTTCTTGTCTTTGAGCTAAACCTTGAATAGCAGTCCCCTGCCCCAGCATTTGGGCTTTCATTGCATCCATCTCAGCTTGCAGGTGTTCCAGCCATTCGTCCTCAGCGCTGTTCTTGACAAAGGTCTCTACGAGAAGTGTCCTAAGCTCCTCCTGCCCCTTGATTAGATTCAGGAGGATTTCCCCGAACCGAGTCTCTTGAGCAAGAAGGCGCTGGTTATCTTGTTGGGAAGCCATGGCTGAAATAAACAGCGAGAAGGGTAAGTGACCTGCAAGGAACGGGTACCTGTAATGCAATGATATGTATGACATGCATGCAATGTTTTCAAGGATCTCGCGGGGTAAACAAGAAAATTTGTTAGCATTGGAATTTAGAGCTTGATTGAAGGACACCCATGTTATTGAGAACTCTTCTTCAAGAATCAAAGGCTCACCATATCAAGTGGGTCATAGCCCCTGACTTTAGTCATCATGTCTGGTTTTGATTTCCAAACAACCTTGGTTAGGGAACCTTCTTCAGGAGTCAAAGCTCACCATATCAAGTGGGTCATAGCCCCTGACAACATTGGCTAGAGGAGAATAAATCCTCTTTGCCCCTTGCTAGATGTTTGATTTATATGACCTGCATCACAAGCCCTTGAGATCCTTGAAATGGGTTATGATGTATGCAATGGTATGATGTCATGATATGCATGGGGTAATGTGAGTAACCCTGTTATGAGTCCCAATTAAGGACTGCAAAAACCTGCAAGAAACTTAGGATACCCTGTTATGAGTCCTAATTAAGGACTACAAACACAACCTGCAAGAGACAAATGTCAGGTAATAAGCATGCAAGTAGTTCAAGTAGGAAGGCACACAAGTCACACAAGAGAAGCCCTTAAAGTTTAGGCCAGCATGGGGTCTGGGTATTACCCTCTTGAAGTTGGTGGGTTCAACCTGTCCTATTAGAAGTAACCGGGTTCTAAGGGCCCCAATATCACGGGATTGCTTTCATTGTTCATCGTTTCGATTTAGCCACTGAACTGGCGACCGAAATATTCCAGGAAAGCAACCCTCAATTGAGTGTAGTATCGAGTATCAACCAACCTCGGACTGCACCAAAGTCAGTTATCTCACTATCCTAAAGAGGCCAAGATTGTTCAATTAAGGTTCCTAAGGTCAGTTGATGCTTCACGACACCACACGGAAGCCCCGTACTCTCCTTGACTGAACTCAAGGGTTACCGGTACACACCAAAGTGCCACATCAACGTAGCAGACTGTTTCAACCATGTCAGTATACCCCGCACAGTTCCCTCACAGCCTTGTTGCTACTTTCTAAGAAGGTATCCCCCAGATCCGGGTTAGGATCTATAGAAGTCCCAAGCAACCCACAATAATAAAGCAAGCAAAGAAGACAATTGAAAACATAGTTATGACCTAGCCCTAAGGTATACCTCACTTTAACTAGCGTCCCCAGCAGAGTCGCCAGTTCTGTGATCGGTGGATCTGGAACTGACTGTTTAACGCTGGTTCGCGAAATGTCGCGGAAGCAAGAGTCGCCACCGTCTTTTATTTTCTCCAAATGGAAAGGACAAAAGCACAGAAAAATTCCTTAAAAGAGATTGCTCTCGGTTCGGGAGGTAGGTTATAGAAAGGGAAGGTGTTAGCACCCTTTCTATCCATGGTTATCCATGGGCTCTTAGATACTTGCTCAATGTGTTTTCAAAATGTTTGCTTGCTTTTCAATTGTGGGTTTTAAAAAAGTTTCTTTGAAAAATTTCAGTTCGACTCGTACGTCAGAGTGTTTGAAAAATTTGCTTTGAAAGCTTTTGAAAAATTGTCAGTATGAAAAGGTTTTTTTGTTTGTTTTTGAAGAGAGCAAGTATCCTTGAGAACCTACCTACCCTAAGGAATTCGTCTGTGTAAATGTCCTTTAAAGTAGTGCCATCCCACCATTGAGAGGTAGGTAGCACCACCGTTGGAGGTGTTCGGGTCAATTCGAGTTTGTAGGGACATGGTGATCACCAGAGCAATGGGAAGACACCTTAGAAGCTACCCTTATGCCATTGATCTTTTATTCCGAGGCAACTTATTCGAGGCAACTTTGTTTTAGGCAACTTTGTTTTAGGCAACTTTGTTTGAGGCAACTTTGTTTTAGGCAACTAGATCAATGGACACAAAGACTTACTAAAACATCCTCCACTCGACGATCACCTTTCGAAAGGCAACAGGTGAGGCGTACCCTAGGGGTGGTGTGTGCGGTTCGTGTGTCATGTTTCAATTATTTTGTCTTGTCATGTTTGTTGTGATCTACGCTTGATTTTATTTTTAGGCATTCATTCTTTCATGTTATTGTTTAACAGTTAAAAGTGCGGGAATTTAAAGTGCGGAAAAGATAAAAGTCCTACGCTATTACAAAGGGCGCGGGTCTACAACGCCAAATTAATCCAGACCCGATTTAAAATAAATTGCAGAAAAGAAATGCCTAATAGCTATTACATGGCTTTGGTACAAGTACATTATATTTACAAAAGAAATAAATGAAACGCGCGAAAAAGAAAATAATCAAATGCGAGGGCGTTGAACCCTTTAAAGGAATTAAAATAATTAAGTTATCTAAAATTAAAATTAAATGAAAAATGGTATTTTTGTGTTCTTTAGATTTAAAAGAAAAAAGAAAAAATTAATTAAAATTAAAATGCTAAACCCTAGTTCTAATGTTTTTTAAGTTTATTAGGAAAATATTGACTTTTAACCTAATTTAACTCTAAATTAATTTATGTACAATTTTTAATTTATGAAAATAAATAAATAATATTATTATTCTGAAAAAAAGGGAAAAATAAAAAAAAAAGAAAATAAAAAGTCATTAATCCTAAATTCTAGTTTTTTTGGATTTTTATTAAAAAGATTAAAATTATACCTTAATTAAACTAAATAATTTACATGCAATTTATTTATGGAAATAAAATAAAAAATTGTATTTTTGGCATTTTTTGATTTTATGATGTTTTTACATTTTGATTAAAAATTAAATAAAACAAATAATTAAAATAACATAACAATTAAAATAAATGAAGATATAAGAAAAATAAGTAAATTTGGCAAACCAGGGTGGGGTGTAGCCCCAGATTAGGAGGTTCAGGCCTAGCAAATCAGGCCCATTTGCATTGAATTGGTTGACTTTCCTGGATAGAGTGCTGCACGTTGACTGGCATCTATGATACACCTTTGGTCATGGCCCTTGGATTGCTTCTGATAGACGCGTGGAGGTTGATTTTTGAGTGTGCATGGTGTACCTGGGCGTTAGCAAAGCATAGAATTTTATGTTGAAAAATAATATGGAATTTTGCCAGACCTGGGACTTGAACCCAGGTCATGAAGGTTATTCACATCACGTGCTACCAACTGCGCTGCTGCATTTCATTTAACATGTTATGGTTAATAAACAATAAAAATTAAAACCAACGCATAATAGCTAAAACGCGCGCAAATTCGAATTGACCAGTCTCCGTGTGACAACTCATCGTCTCTTTCATTTTCCTGAAACATGAAGGACGAAGGCAACGGTTTTTTGATCGTTGTTTTAGGGGGCCTATAAGAAAATAGCGACTAGCGCTATGGTGATCAGAAATTAGGCGCGAGGGTCACTCTTCCTTCGTCTTGAGGTACTGAATCCAACCATGGTACTCTTGAGCCCTAATTTTTCCTCTATGCAAAATCCCCAATTTAAGAAAACTGTAACCCTAGGATTCTCGCATGGCAAGTTCATATATATGGTACAAAAATGAAATCAAACGCAATGGTTAGCTCAGAAACATCATCATGAATATGAATACCTAAACAAAAATGCAAAAATGTGCTTGAATCGTGCTATATGATTTCAGAATTTTTGAGATGCAGTTTGACTCATGGATACCAGTTCAGGGAGTTTTGGAAGATGTTTGGAATTGGGATGCGTTCAGAATTTGTCCAGGATGCTAATGGAATGAAAATTGATGCTTGAATCCACCCCTAAACTAGTTTTCAGTTTTGTGTTTTTATGCCAAAATTTCAATATGCCAATGCTTGTTTGGGCGCAGCTTATGATGTCTTAGGCTTAGGGTTTGACTGTGTGCTTATGCTGGAATGGAATTGGCTTGTTATTTGACCTTAATTCATGCTCATGAAAGAATTAGTCTTAGGGTTTCTACCATTAACCATTTTTCCTTCTTTTTAGCCAAGACCTAGACCTAGTGTGAAACTTAACCCTAGCCTGAGTTTTTGAGTTGGCCCATGATACATAGAAATTGTCCAAGTTCACATGACACTATTCCATTGGTTTTTAAATTTTATTTGAATTTTCAAAGATTTAAAATGAATTAAATTATCAAAAATTAAATAAAATAAAAAAATCAATATTTGGTCTTGAAATTAATCATGGGACACGTGTGTGGCATGACAAGGATGAACCAAGTGGAAAAAATGGGGCCCTTTTGTCAAAAATTGGAGTTTCAAGGATAGTTGACTTTTGCCACTTCACAAACATTTCCCAACTTCTACAAGGCATAACTTGCTCAATTTTTAAGCTTTTCACATGTTCTTGGACATTTTGGAAAGGTATTTGAGTCCTTTAACCAATGCCTTTGGTCCCATGTCATTTTGATTTACCAATCTCAAGTTATGGCCTTTGACTTAAAGTCCCTTTTTGTTGACTTTTGAAAATGACCTATAATGTTGAAATTGATAACTTTTTGTGAGAGCATTTCTTGGACTTGAAGTATGAAGATGAGTTGTAGGAAATGTCTTTCTCTTCAAAATGAGCTTTGGATGGAATTTTTATGATAATCCATGTGAAAGTTATGCCCTGGTCAATTTCAGTTGACTTTTTCAACTGTCCAAATATAGCAACTTTTGCATCTTTGATGATTTCTGAGCCCAATTTTGAGAATCATGATCAAGCATTGATCAAATGATGTTTGTGGCTTCAAAATGATATATTGACCAAAAATTTGAACTTTTGACTGCCAAATGACCATTTTGCCCCTACAGTTGACTGTAGTGCAATCTAGGGTTTTGACTGTGCAATTTTGAGCTGAATGCCTTGAAACTTGATATGGGGATGCTTGACCATGTTTGTAGGCACATGAGACTTGATTGGGCCTTTGAACACTCCATTTTCTTGATCAGCACACAAACCCTAGTTTTGACTGTATATGAGACAGTTGACCTGCACGACCCTTGGGGAATTTTGTGACTTGGCTTGGCAATTTCTTGAAGAATATGGGAGGGCAAATTTTGGGGTACAACAAGTAGCTTTAGCATCTTTCAAGGAAGCCATTTTGGGAAGAACCCTGGTGACTTTGGGAATGGCAAAGACGTCTTCTGTTGAGGCAGGAGGGATGACTTCAAAAGTCTGACAGGGTGTCTCGATGAATTCTCTGTCCATCTTTACATACCAGAATGAGTTTGAGTGGCTAACCATATACTCTTCTTCACCGAAGACAGTGACAATCTTTCCGTTCAAAGGATATTTTAACTTTTGATGTAGGGTTAAGGTGACAGCGCCTGCCCTATGCATCAAGGGGTGTCATAGTAAGCAAGAGTGAGCTGGTCAAATATCCATTACATAGAAGGTAGATTCAAAGATCTGCGAACCCATTTTGATGGGAAGATCCACATCTCCATGTACCGTCCTTTTTTGACCCGTGAAAGGCTCGAACTATAATATCACTGGGTTTCATTACAACCCTTTCACAATCAAGTCAGTCCAGAGCATCCTTCGGTAGCACATTCCATGAAGAGCCAATATCAACCAATATGTGAGACAAAGTAGTGTCCATGCATTCAATGGAGACATATAGGGCCTTGTTATGATTTTTTACTTCCGGAGTTAGATCAGCATAATCCATTGTCAGTCGTTAAGCTAGAAACATAACTTTCAAATTCATCGGCAGAAATCTCTTGTGGCACATGAGAAATCTTTAGGAATTTTACTAAGGCTTGTGCATGCGCCTCAAAACATAGTAACAAGGATAACATGGAGATCTTAGATGGGATATGCCTCAACTGTTCAACAATTTTGTAGTTGCTCTTGTGGCTAATCTTCAATACCTCTTCTAACTCTTGCCTAGAGGTGTCCTCAACTGCAACTTCTTTAGGCGCCTCCGTCTGGGAAAGCTCCTTCATTTGTTCTTTTCCCTGAGCCTCAGCAATTGATTTGGTAGCGATAACTTTAACATGTGTAACAACAGTCTTCAGAGAGATTTCTGGGGAGAAAATCCTTCTTCTTCTAGTAACCTTATTGGTCCTAACAATATTGTCAATGTCGGGATCAACAACTTCAGTAACTTCATCTTCAACAATCGGTAGTTCTTGCTTGATGCCATGGTAGTAGACGTCGTCTCCATAGTTCCAAGGAATAACTTTATCCAAAGAATATAGGATAGGTCTGGGTGTGGTGATGATCAAAGGAGCAGCTTTTAGATTGGCAATAATTCTTATAGGACCTTTGGAGGTAATCCCGACAAGAGGGCCGAATATTACAGATAAGTCTTGACATAAATTCTCAATAGACGGAACCTTCTTGATCATAATTATATGATTTTCCATCAGGCGTTGAACACCTTCCTTCAACAACTTGTAACCATTAGGTTGGACTGCACAGCAGTAACAGTTTTCAATACAACCCGGAAATAAACCAATCTATAAATGATTCTTAATGATGATTGGTAGGGGAGTAACCAATTCACTTACAATAGGAACATTAAGAAAACTGTCAATAGCACGTATGCCTTTGTCATGCTTCGACATAGGTGCAGTAATCACATTCGGAGCCTCCGGAGGATCAAACATAATCTCCTTATTGTCAATCATGTCTAGAATTTGGTTTTTCAGGGCCCAGCAGTTATTGGTGTCGTGCCCAAGACTTTTGGAATGGTAGGCACACTTTACATTCAGATTATCACAAGTAGAGGGGTTGTTGGGGTTCTGAGGAGGCTCCCTCACTATTATCAACTCTGCTTTCAGTAAATGTTGTAATTCCTGAGATAACGACATGCTAATCTTTGTAAACTGTCCTCTTGGAGCGTATGACCTACGTTGATTGCCCTGTTGTTGTTGTTGAACCGGCACAGGATTAGAAATTAATACTGCTCCCACAGATTGATTACGGTCATTTTTAACACGACCCTTATGGCCATAAAAAACATTGGTCTCCTTCTTACCACTGAATTTCTTCTTTACAGCACTAGAAGATGCAACCATCGAAATTATCCCACTCCTGATAACACTTTTAACTCGGTGCCAATTAGAATCAGCTCAGTGAAACCATATGAAGAACTCCCAATCAAATGATTAAAGAATGGACCTGTCAGAGTGCCCATGAACATATCAACTAGCTCCTGGTCAGACAAGGGAGGTTTCCCCCTTCCAGCTAAGTCTCTCCACTTCTAGGCATATTCTTCTAACCCTTCACTCGAGCCAATAGTCATGTTTTGTAATTGTACCCGAGTTGGTTCAAATTCAGCATTGTATTGATACTTCTTGTAAAAATCAGCTACCAAGTCTTCCCAAGTACGAATGTTGGTTCCTTTCAGCTGATAGAACCACTCGAGTTGTGTAACAGAAAGAATTTCCTGAAAGAAGTGAACTCATAACTTTCTGTTAGAAGTAAGGGGTTAGATCTTTCGAATGTAAGATCTCAGATGAAGTTTCAGACAAGACACACCATCATATTTAACAAAAGCATGGGACCTTGAACTTGTGAGGGATAACTACCCCCAGAATAAGACCCAGCTCTTCAAAATCCAATCCAGGCACTTTCTGGATTTCCATGGCTTTGAGGCGATTCTCCAACTGTTTGTATCTATCATCCGCAGGAGGGTACTGTTCATCGGAATAGTCTTCATCCTTAGGAATTATACTAGAACATTGATTGCTTCCACCTTCAGCCTTAACATTTCTACTGTCTTCCTCTTGATTGTCATCTTCATCAGAGGAGATATCAGCAGTTTCAACCGGTTTAGCGGTACCTTTGAACCTTCTTCCCATATTGAGGATATCAATTGGCTTCCGAGTCTTCTTCTTTTTAGCGATGAGCGCCATCATATCTTTCTTCCATTGAGCTAAGTTCAAGAGAGTTTCCTGGAATTGGGAATTCTATGCTTGGAGTTCCTCGAAAGTCTATTCTAGAGCCATCTTTTACTGAAATAAACAACAAGAAGATGAGAATACTTGTATTAGAAAACTTGTTATGTAATGATATAGGGTACATAGATGCAATGTTTTCAAGGATCTCGCGGGGTAAACAAAAAGAAGTGTTAGAAGTTTAGTCTGGCTGCAGCTTTGACTGAAGAACTTCACGTTATTGAACGTTCTTTTTCGAGCATCAAGCTCACCATGTCAAGTGGGTCCTAGCCTTTGAATCAAGATAACATACTTTGGTCTCCGACGACATTGGTAAAAAGAAATCCCCTTGCTAGACGTCGATTCATGATACTTTGACGATATTTGGTTAGAGTAAAATAAATCCTCTTGGCCATGTAATGCTTATGATTGTGCATGCAAATAAATAGATCCAAAGGTGACATGGGAAACCACTGGGGAAAAAGAAAATAAAAGATCAAAGGAGAATTAGGCCAGGAAAATAAATCACTAGTGAATAGAAGACTCAAATCTATTGGGGTACAACCCAAGGAGGAGACAAAGTAACATCAACTCAAACATTGAGGATAGAAAATAAAGGATATTAGTGATCGACAGATAACCACAAACTATCAACTCATTAAGAAGATAGAAAAAAAAGGTAATGTCAACCCACAGAGGGAAAGAAGTGGTAGGATAATACCAGCAAACATCGATATTAGGGTAAGTCACAAATGACCAGCATCAATACTTATAACTGGAAACAAACGAACACTTCAGAGCAAAATGAGTCTCAACGGTGAACTGTCTTCCTTAATGACGAGACTACCATCCATCAGAGTAACATAATCTTAACAATGAACTATCTCCCATAATGACGAGACTACCATCCATTGGAGTACAAATCTCAACAATGAACTATCTCCCATAATGATGAAACTACCATTCATCAGAGTAACACATCTCAACAACGAACTATCTCCCATAATGACGAGACTACCATTCATCGGAGTAACAAATCTCATCAATGAACTATCTCCCATAATGACGAGACTACCATCCATTGGAGTACAAATCTCAACAACGAACTATCTCCCATAGTGACGTGACTACCATCCATTGGAGTACAAATCTCAACAACGAAATATCTCCCATAATGACGAGACTGCCATTCATCATAGTATCAAATATCAACAACAAACTATCTCCCATAATGAAGAGACTACCACCCATTGGAGTATAAATCTCAACAACGAAATATCTCCCATAATGACGAGACTACCATCCATTGGAATACAAATCTCAACAAAAAACTATCTCCCATAATAACGAGAGTACCATTCATCGGAGTACAAATATCAACAATGAATTATCTCCCATAATGATGAGACTACCATCCATTGGATTACAAATCTCAACAGAGAATTATCTCCCATATTGATGAGACTACCATTCATTGGAGTAACAAATCTCAACAACGAACTATCTCCCATAATGACGAGACTACCATCAATTAGAGTACAAATCTCAACTACGAACTATCTCCCATAATGATGAGACTACCATTCATCAGAGTAATAAAAATCAACAACGAACTATCTCCCATAATGACGATACTACCACCCATTGTAGTACAAATCTCAACAATGAGTTATCTCCCATAATGATGAGACTGCCATCCATTGGAGTGAAAATCTCAACAACAAACTATCTCCCATAATGACAAGACTACCATCCATTTGAGTACAAATCTCAACAACGAACTATCTCCCATAATGACGAGACTACCATTCATCGGAGTAACAAAAATCATGAATCTTCTCTGGGAACTAACAGACTTACTGGGGACGTATAAGTTGCTCAGATAAAGAGACCTACCACTTGTAGTTATGAGAAGTTGTTGCAATAATGACTTCTTGGAGAAATTCCAATATATTCTTCTTTACGAGATAAAATATTCATGTGCAAAATAAATGCACATTCTCAAACCAGGGCTCAATCAAAATAATAATTTTACCGGGGGCAACAGATTCAAACCAGAAATAAACTGGAGTAAAACACTCAACCAAGAAAGCACCTGATGAGAAATAAACTCAAGAGGGGACCATAACCCATCCAGATAACAAGCTGAATAGGAAATATAAAACAAAATTCTTCCATGAGGGATAACTCAATGGGGAAATTGAACGGATATACACTTTTTGCTTAAGGTTGACAATCTATTGGAGAGAGGGTAACATAACTCTGCAAATAGGGCAATATGCCAACCAAAAATTAATGCAAATGAGAAATGAATTTTAATTCAGCTATGTATGATGTATGTATGAATATTATTATGTATATGCTGACAAAACAGACATACGGCACTGGGAAAAACCAGACAAAACCAGCTTGGGTAAAGTCCACACTCGGCTAAATCACGTCCAGGAAGAAAAATTTATAAGAAAGTAAGCACCAACTATGGAAACACATTCCTATTCCATGGCTTAACTTCACTGGGAAGAATTATGATCTGAAAGTAATCACATCAAAACAATAAATCAGTATAAATACAGGGATATAACATCCTCCTCCAGGCTTCACCGGGGAACATCACACAAACTTCAATGGGAAAAACAAGTGTCTCAACATCTAGATTTCCACTAGAGATTATAATGCTGACTTCATTAGGAAAACTGGAAACCACATTGTCGAGACCTCAACTGGGGATCTCGTGCTGACTTCATTGGGGTGGATAATACCATATGGTCGAGAGGAGCCCAAAATAAATTCTTGAAAACCAAGAGTGATAATTACACAAACTTCCCTGGGGAAAAATATGAAACCACATGAGGATAACAAATTTCAGAGAGAAACATTATCTCAATGTTACTTGGGGTTTTAAGAAGTCAATTAATACAGAAAGAAGTCAAAATTATGGGGATTTTAAATCAAACCCAGCACTTGGTGGGAGAAAACCCAAAAAGTTGACAACTGTTTCAACACTTCTTAAAAAAAATATTTCACTTGTCTAGTTTTCTGGGAATTATACAACAACAATAATGCCCATACTGAAATGAGCGATGTTTTTCAAATGATTCCACCTCAATATACAAAGAGAGAAGGAACTTTCGTCATATGAGTAAGAACCTCACTGGGGAAAATGGTATCACAAATCCAATACCGCACTATACATCAATTGGAACCATCTCCAACCATTTGAGAAACAACACGAAGATTATATGTATATCAGCGGAAGCGGCCTGAGAGAACTCTCCCGGGGAACATATACTTCCAAAAAAAATAAGAACTTGTCCATCCTTGGAATCACAACTTTTGTTTTTCTTGAATCACAAAATCTAAAGTAGAAATTAATTTGTAAATTCTTTTAAAAAATAACTTTGTTATTTAATCTTTTTTGTTTTGAAAATTACTATCAATATTAAATGGAGTCTTTGTAAGCAGAATAAAAATGAGGATTGAAAAGAATTGAATAAAAGATCAATTTATTAATAAAATGGTAGACTGCAAATGGAGAGACCCACAAATGATTACAAAGTTTGGAAAATGGTAAGACATTGGAAAAGAAACATTGAAATACAATGACCACTATTCTCCCTAACAACTTTTAATTCCTGAGCAGCGAGTTCTATTCAAGTATGGTGAGAGTCTAAGACGATTGTTACTTCAATGATCAAGTCTTTTCTGATGCAGTTACTTGCCAAGAAATCCCTAACTTTTGCTTAGGTTTCCCTTGCTGGTTTTCAACCTAGCGAGAAGAATCTATTATGTTTATGTCTCTTATTTTTGCCTAGACCGTCCTTTCGAGTTTTCAGCCTACCGAGACGCTCTTTTTTGCCTAAGCCGCCCTTTCGGGTTTTCGACTTAGCGAGCTGTTCTTTTATTTCTTTAGATGAAGTAATTCTTGACTACATCAACATACAAAGGACGTGGGAACTCTTCGCCATCCATATTTTAAAGGATCAATGCACCTCTAGAGAAGGCTTTCTTGACAACATATAGGCCTTAAAAATTGGGAGTCCACTTTCCCCTAGAATCAGCGTTAAAAAACATGATTTTCCTGAGCACAAGGTCGCCTTCTCTGAATTCATGTGGCATGACCTTTTTATCAAAAGCTTTCTTCCTTCTCTTCTGGTATAACTGACCATGACATAAGGCTTTCATTCTCTTTTCTTCAATCAAATTCAATTGGTCAATCATGTTCTGGACTCGTTCAGCCTCTGACAACCTGGTTTCCATTATCACACGTAAAGAGGGAATCTCAACCTCGACGGGGAGCATTGCTTCCATACCATACAAAAGAGAGAACGGGGTTGCCCTTGTTGAAGTGCGGACAAATGTGTGATACCCATGCAAAGCAAAAGGGAGCATCTTGTGCCAGTCTTTATAGGTAACAACCATCTTCTAGATGATCTTTTTGATATTTTTATTGGTAGCTTCAACAACCCCATTCATCTTTGGCCTGTAAGGAGATGAATTGTGGTGGACAATCTTGAATTCTTCATAAAGTTCTTTCATCATCTTGTTATTCAGAATCGAGCCGTTGTCAATGACATATAAGATTGTTCTTGGTAAAATGTACTACCACCTACTAAGTAACATTAGCATAGGAAGCTGCTTCCACCCATTTTGTGAAGTAGTCTATTGCCGCCAGGATAAAAGGATGTCCATTTGACGCCTTAGGTTCAGTCATTCTAATCATGTCAATACCCCACATAGAGAAATGCCATGGGGAAGAAATAACATTGAGAAGCGTCAGAGGCACATGAATTTTTTCAGCATAAATCTGACACTTATGGCACTTCTTTGCAAATTTATAACAGTCAGATTCCATTGACAGCCAATAATAACCTTCCCTAAGCATCTTTTTTTGCCATTGAATGTTTATTGGCATGAGTGCCAAAGGAACCTTTATGGATCTTATGCATAAACATGTCTTCTTCATGTCTATCCACACATCTGAGCAAGACCATGTCATAATTTCTTTTGTATAACACATCTTCATTGAGGAAAAAGCTTCCTTCCAACCTTCTCAATGTATTTCTATCTTTGTTTGATGCACCAACCGAGTAGCATAGGAAGCTGCTTCCACCCATTTCGTGAAGTACTCTATTGCCGCCAGGATAAAACGATGTCCATTTGACGCCTTAGGTTCAATCATTCTAATCATGTCAATACCCTACATAGAGAAAGGCCATGGGGAAGAAATAACATTGAGAAGCGTTGGAGGCACATGAATTTTGTCAGCATAAATCTGGCACTTATGGCATTTCTTTGCAAATTTATCACAGTCAGATTCCATTGACAACCAATAATAACCTGCCCTAAGCATCTTTTTTGCCATTGAATGTTTATTGGCATGAGTGCCAAAGGAACCTTTATGGATCTTATGCATAAACATGTATGCTTCATGTCTATCCACACATCTGAGTAAGACCATGTCATAATTTCTTTTTTATAGCACATCTTCATTGAGGAAAAAGCTTCCTGCCAACCTTCTCAATGGAATTTCTTTTTTATAGCACATATTGGTTAAAGCATTTTCTCAAGACTCGGGAATACCCGGTTGGTCCTTCTCATAATATCTTTTTCCTCAACCAAGATTTTTCATCTTACATCTCCTATGTTGCAAACGCATGAGCTAGTCTATCCAAATGTTGCATTATGATACGAGTCACATCGTTCCAAGTATATACTTGATACATAGAATCTAGAGTAGCTAAAGCATCCGCCATCTGATTTTATCTGCGGGAATATGATGGAATTCAACTTTATTAAAAAAAGGTAATAATCTTCTAGCATAGTCTTTGTAAGGAATCAAGCCAGTGTGACGAGTATCTCATTCTCCTTTAATCTAATTTATTACCAAAGCTGAATCACCATACACATTTAGAATTTTTATTCTGAGATCAACAGCCTCCTCGAGTCCCATGATTCAAGCTTCATACTCTGCCATGTTATTGGTGCAATCAAATACCAACCTTGCAGTAAATGGGATATGCGATCCATGGAGAGTGATAATCATAGCACCAATTCCTTTCCCATAAGCATTCACATCTCCATCAGACACCATGCCCCAACGAGATTCAGGATCAGGACCTTCCTCAGGCAACGGTTCATCACAATCTTTTACTTTCAAAAACATAACATCCTCATCAGGGAAATCATATTTAACAGATTGATAATAAGCTAAATTTTTTGTTTCGAACATTGTTGCATGAAGTCTCAGACGATGATCTGCAACTTGGCATAACGAAATATATTGCTGCATGAATTCTGAGGCAATGGGTTAGGTTTGGAAATCACTGCGTGAAATCTGATGTGATAAGCTAGGTTTTGTGAAAACATTGCGGCTTAGGGGCAATGTAAAGAGTTGTGAGAATATGTTGCGGCTTAGAGGCAACGTCGTGAGTTCGGATAATACATTGCGGCTTAGAGGCAATGTAGTGGGTTTGGAGAATACATTGCGGCTTAGAGGAAATGTGTTTGAGTTGGATGATATATTACGACCTAGAGGCAATATACTGAGTTTTGGGAATACATTGCGGCTTAGAGGCAACGTGTTTGAGCTAGATAATATATTGCATCTTAAAGGAAATATACTGAGTTTCGCGAATACATTGCAGCTTAGAGGCAATGTGTTTGAGTTTTTTTTTGCAAATACATTGCGGCTTAGAAGCAATGTGTTTGAGCTGAATAATATATTGCGGCTTAGAGGAAATATACTGAGTTTTCGTGAATACATTGCGGCTTAGAGGCAATGCAATGAGTTTTGCGAATGCGTTGCGGCTTAGAGGCAATGCAATGGGTCTCGAGAATACATTGCGGCTTAGAGGCAATGCAATGGGTTTTGAGAATGCATTGCAGCTTAGAGGCAACGTATGGAGTGTTGAGAATTCATTGCAGCTTAGAGGCAATGTAATGGATTTTGAGAATATGTTGCGGCTTAGAGGAAACATCTTGGGCTTGGATAATACATTGCGGCTTAGAGGCAATGTTCTGAATTTTGCAAATACATTGCGGCTCAGAGGCAATGCACGGGGTTTGTAAGGAACTCAACACTACAGGAAGACTTAGATGATGGGCTGAATGTGTCACGGCATGAAGACTAAGGTGACGGGTTGAATCTTAGGAGAAGTATTGTGTTGGTTGACCCTTAAACAGTTAAGTCAAAGGTGGGATTATTTGTCTGTTTGCTATGTGATTCATGCGTATTGAATGTTGTATATATATGAAATGTATGAGGTTTGACATTGATATGGAACCTTGAGTGTATTCGTATTGAGTGTTGAAATGTAAAAACCACGAGTTGTCTAGACCAAAGAAAATAACTCCACTATAATCAAGATAGGTTACAAGAGAGTCTTAAAATGATTCACAAAATAGTGATAACAACCACAAATCACAAAGTAAACTAACTTACAAATAAGAATCAAAAAGCTGAAAATTTTCTCAAATCTACTGCTTCAGTGCGAAACCAATATCTCTCAACTCATATCTTGTTTTAAAGATCCCAACGGTCGATCTGACGGTGAACGAATAGAGGATCGTCATTTTTGTGAGACTGCTGCAGAAAAAAAGAGAATGAGTTTCTCTCCACTTTTTTCTCTTTTTGAATCCTTATTTTTCTCTATCTCTCTTAATCCTAAATTGACACTCTTCACTTATATAAGTAAAATAAATAGACTATTAATATTAGAATCTTTCTCCACATAAAAAAGAAACTCAAATCCAACAAAAAAAACCTTCATTAAAAAAAAGACTCACGGGATTATAAAAGGTTATCATAAGTTGGTCATTCTAACCGGAATCACCACCAAATAAAATAACAATTAAGTTACAATGTCTAAATCCGCTATAGAAGCTGCTATATGGCCTTCCATTTTCCGGGAGTACATTGGAGTGAAAGATATTGTACCAAAACGCATAGATATTTTTTCAATTTAAAATGATTGAATATGAACCTTAAGTTAGTGGACATGTGTGTTATTATGTGGGTTTTGTATGGATACAACTTTTTTGTTTTATTTATTATGATCCATACAAAATTATTAGAAGATTACTTGAGATAATCATTAGAAAATTGTAAAGATCTCTACTGTAAATAAACTTCCTATAACATCCATCCCTTACATCATTTAGATATGAAACAAAAATCATTACAAATTAGATAAAAATTTATTAAAATTGACTTTTGTTTGGATAATTTAAATTATATTATGATTGATAAAACTTATTTGTAAATTCAACCGTTATTTTGAAATTCTGAAGCAGAATTATTTGACACGCTGTTAAGGTTTTGTTCATAAATCATTGTAAACAATTATTTTAGGTATTATGAGATATTTGATCGAAATTTATTGCGTCAAAGAGTAGTTTCTAGTTCAACATGATTTATGTATGTCGTCGAAGTATGTTTACATGTTGGTGTCGAAGACCTATATATTATAGTCGAAGGTGTTCTAGTATGTGGGTGTCGAAATGCTAGGGATGTTAGTATTTAGAATTTGGTCTGTTTGTTATGTCTAATTGTTTAAGTTAGCTTGTACCCTAAGTTAGCTTGTAATGGGTATTTGTGAAAAAGTCCATTAGTTTAGTGTAAGTTTATTATAAATAATATACTAGTCTCTTATTATTGCATACTGTTAATCCTAATTTAGTGTGAGAGAATTATTTGTTATTCTTGTGTACTTGTAATCTTATTTGAAGAGAAAGTAAAGAATAGGAGTTAAAACCAATATTTGTTGTTCTTCATGTTCTTCTTTCTTTTCTATCCTTAAGGGTTTCTTGCCTTGAAAAACCATGTTATACTTGGTTTCCACGACATCTTTTTTCACAACAAATTGGTTCGGTTAGCGTAGATAAGAGGCCTTCAACATAGTATGAGATTGAAAAGTTCACCAGAGTGAACAATTTTTGTCTGTGGCACTTGAAGATGAAAGCCCTACTAGTCCAGTAGGGTTGTTTGGAAGCGTTGAAGAGAGCAGCAGCTATAAATGTCTCATTAACAGAAAACAAAAAATAAGAAGGCTATGATAGAGAAAGCCCACAACGCAATCTTGTGGAGCCTTGGTGACAAGGTTCTTCGATAGGTATCAAAGGAGACGACATCATCAAAGTTATAGGTGAAACTTGAAAGTTTTTACATGACAAAAATATTGGTAAATCGACTCTACCTAAAGTAAACTTTGTATTCATTCAAGATGATTGAAGATAAAGTGTTGGCTGAGCTTTTGGATATGTTCAACAAGCTGATTCTTGATTGAAAATATTGATGTGAAGATCGATGATGAAGATCAAGCGTTGCTGTTATTGTGCATTTTTCCCAGAACGCATGCTCACTTCAAAGAAACTCACTTGTATGGAAGAGAGTCTATGACCTTTGAAGAAGTTTAATCAGTCTTGTATTATAAGGACTTGAACGAATTAAAGGAGCATAAACCTTCGATAGTTTTTGATTGTTTGGCCGTTAAGGGAAAATCCTTGCGAATGGATGGTAAGTTTGACAAGAAGAAAGCTAAAAGTCAGCAGAAGTCTCAGTGAACATTGGTAGTTCATCGTCAGTGAACGACGATGTTATGATATATTTCCCTTTCTATGTTTAGTGAAACTTTGTAGATCACCATCAGTGAAAGTTGGTGTTTGTTAACTTTTTTCTACCCTCAGTGAACGTTGGTAGTTCATCGTCAGTGAACGGCGATGTTATGATATATTTCCCTTTCTACCTTCAGTGAATGTTGGTAGATCACCATCAGTGAAAGTTGGTGTTTGTTATCTTTTTTCTACCTCAGTGAGTGTTGGTATTTCATCGTCAGTGAACAGCGGCGCTATGATATTTCTTACCTTTCTACCATCACTGAAAGTTGGTAGTTCATCGTCAGTGAACATCGATGATTTTATCTCTCTACCTTCAGTAAACATTGGTATCTCACCGTCAGAATAGGTTTTACCAATTAAATTTGATCGAAGAGAAGATAATGACGACTTTGTGTCATGGGCAGTTGTGATCGGTGGATCTGGAACTGACTGTTTAACGCTGGTTTCGCGAAATGTCGCGGAAGCAAGAGTCGCCACCGTCTTTTATTTTCTCCGATATGGAAAGGACAAAAGCACAGAAAAATTCCTTTTGAGATTGTTTCTCGGTTCGGGAGGTAGATTTATAGAAAGGGAAGGTGTTAGCACCCTTTCTATCAGTGATTATCCACGGGCTCTTAGATACTTGCTCATTTGTGTTTTCAAAAATGTTTGTTTGCTTTTCAAGGTGAGTGGGTTTGAAAAAGTTTCGTTTAAAATTCCAGTTCGACTCTTGTATCAGTCCTCAAGAGTGTTTGAAAAGTTGTTTTTGAAAGCTTTTTGCAAAGTGTCGGTGTGAAAAGAAGTTTTTGATTTGTTTTGAATTAGAGCAAGTATCTACGAGTCATCTACCTACCCTAAGGAATTAGTCTGTGTAAATGTCCTTAAGGTAGTGCCATCCCACCATTGAGAGGTAGGTAGCACCAACGTTGGAGGTGTTCGGGTCAATTCGTTTGTAGGGACAGTGTGGTCACCGGAGTAACAGTAGGACACCTTAGAAGCTACCCTTATGCCATTTATCTTTTCATTCTGAGGCAACCGTTTCGAGGCAACTTGTTTTGAGGCAACCGTTTCGAGGCAACTTGTTTTGAGGCAACTAGATCAACGGACATAAGGACTTACTAAAACGTCTTGTACTCGACGACCACAATTCGAGCTTGTAGGGACAATGTGGTCACCAGAGCAACAGTAGGACACCTTAGAAGCTACCCTTTTGCCATGTTCATGGACATAAGGACTTACTAAAACGTCCTATACTCGACGACCACGTTTCGAGGGGCAAGGCAACAGTGAGGCGTACCCTAAGAGTGGTGTATGAATTTGTGTATTGTTTTCAGTTATGTTTTATCTTGTCATGCATTATGGTGATCTACGCTTTGATTTTATTTGGGTTATTCATTCTTTCATGCAAAATTTAGCAGTTAAGGGGTGCGGAAATTAAAGTACGGAAAACGTAAATCCTACGCTATTACAAGGCGCGGGTCTATACATCGCCAAATCTTTACAAAGATCCGTTTTGAAAAAATAAAAATGCGAGAAATTAAAAGAAAGCAATAAAGTCCTAATTAACTATTACATATCCGAAACAGTTACAAAAATATAATAAAAAGGAATTAAAGCGCGAAAAGAAATTAAATCGGGAACGTCCTAAGGGTTTTGACCCTTTTTTAGAATTAAATTGAATTTGCCTCTTTTTTTTTTGTAATTAAATGAAAATTAGGCCTAATTACTAATTAATTAATTTAATTAAAAGAAAAATATTTTTGTATTTTTATGTTTTTAATGAAAATAAAAATAAAAAAGAATTAAAAATGTCAAAAGAAAAGCCTAAGTCTAAATTGTTTTTATTTATTGTAAAAAGGTTAAAATTAAACTAATTAACTAATTAATTTGTTAGTATTTTATTTACAAAAATAAAAGAGTGAGATTAATAATAAATGAAATATTTACATTTTTTTAGTTTTTTTGAATTTTATGGAAAAATTAGTTATGTTAATTTAATGATAATAATAATAATGATAATAATTAAAAAAAGAAATTATAAGGAAAAGAGAATAAAAAAAAGTAACAAAACCATGGGGGTGATGACCCATGTCTCCTGATCACGTTGATGCTTATGGTCCGTCCCAATTTCATCTGTAGAAAAAAATACCTAAAAACAAAGCAAACAAACCCTAGGCATGGGTATTGTCATACGAAGCCTAAAAATGAAATTGAATATAACTGTTGCATTGGAAATCAGGCATGGAGTATGGATATGCTATTATTTTCCAAAAAAAGTGCAAGAATGGAGAAACACGACTCCATGTTCAGAGGTGATTTCGTGAGTACTTACAGCGCTATTCAGTGGACCTTAGGACGCGTTTGTGGTTGCTTTGGCTTTAGTGAGTGGCAAGGAAGAAAGCTACGTGCTTGCTTTGATCTGAAAACGCTTGCAACTATGTTTTGATCTCACACTTTTTTTTCTGACACTTTTTGGATTTTTGCTCTAGCCGTTTGTGCACACTCTCCTTTTTGAATGAGGTTGGGAAGGCTTGTATATATAGTGTGTAATGTGTATCAAACAATATTATGGTCATTGAAGCCTTGCATTCATGTTTGAGATTTCCTCCATAACCAACTTTGAACCATTTTCCATATTTGTGAAATTTTGAATTTTTATGCCCATAATAGGCCATGCACGAATTTGGAATGTGTTTTAAGGTGTATCAAAACTAATCATCACAAAATATATCCCTCCATTAATTTCTTTGATTTTTATTTGATTTTAAAAGATTTAAAATGAATTAAATCAAATAAAATTAAATAAAAATGGAAAAATTAATTTTAAATCTTGAAATAAATTGTGGGACACGTGGGAAGCATGGCCAATCTGAAACAAGTGGAAAAAGTGGGGCCCTTTTGTCAAAAATGAAGTTTCAAGGATAATTGACTTTGGCCATTTCACAAAAATTTCCCAACTTCTCCAATGCATATCTTGCTCAATTTTGAAGTTATGAACATGTTCTTGGACATTTTCGAAAGGTCTTGAAGTCCTCTAACCAATGTCTTTGGTCCCATGTCATTTTGATTTACCAATCTCAAGTTATGGTCTTTGACTTAAAGTCCCTTTTTGTTGACTTTTGGAAATGACCTATAATGTTGAAATTGATAACTTTTTGTGAGAGCATTTCTTGGACTTGGAATGTGAAGATGAGTTGTAGGAAATGTCCTCCCCTTCAAGATGAGCATTGGATGGGATTTTTCTGATGAACCATGAAAAAGTTATGCCTTGGTCAAGTTACAGTTGACTTTTCAGCTGTCCAAAAATAGAAACTTTTGCATCCTTGATGATTTTTTGAGCCATTCTTGTGGAATCATGGTCAAGACTTGACCAAATGATGATTGTGGCTTCAAAATAAGAGGTTGACCAAAAATTTTGACTTTTGACTGCCAAATGACCATTTTGCCCCTACAGTTGACTGTTGAGCAAATGGGACTTTTGACTGTGCAACTTGACCTTGTGAGCCTTGAAACTTGACATGTAGGTGCTTGACAATGTGTATGAGCATATGGGACTTGATTGAGCCCTTGAAAATCTCAACTTCCTTGCAGGAACCAAAACCCTAGTTTGACTGGCTTAGGAGGATGGTTGACTGGGTAGCCCTTGAGTAGACTTTGAACCATTTGAGGTGATGCTTGTAAAAAATTTGAAGATTATGGGAGGGCAAATTTTGGGGTACAACAGTTGCCCCCGTTCAATCTTCTTAGACCTGAGGATGTAGATTGGCTTGTGTGCCTTTCGTGATCCGAGGGTGGAAGATGATTGAACACTAGAGTGCCCAGAAATTTGCACTCACATAGTAGAGTATCAGCAGTGTGATGTAGGGAATGGGCTTACAGATGCCATTTGGAGAGATGATGGGTAGGAGGATGAGCTTATAGATGTCATCTGGAAGTGTGACAGAACCTTGTCGGGAATGGGCTTATAGATGCCATTTGGAACTGTAATGGATAGTTGAATCTGAATAAGAAAATAGAATAGCTTCTGTGTCTGGGGCATATCTAGTCTATATCTAATTGCTGACGTCTGAAAGAGTAGTAGAATGACCGCCGGGTCTGGGGTATATCCATACTGCATGAGTAACAGAATGTCATCCGAATCTGGATCGTATCTGGACTAAACAATAGAATAGCATCCGGGATGGAGCATCTCTAAGTTGTTTCTCAAAGGAAATCTGGAATAAGTATCAGAACGTCGCCATGCCTGGGTCACATCTGAACCATATCTAGAAGGAGTCTTGAATAAGCAAAAGAACAACATCCATATCTGGAGCATTTTCAAGCTATCTTTGAAAGGAAATCTGGAATGAGTATCAGGACGTCTCCATGCCTGGTTCACATCTGAATCATATCTAGAAAGGGTCTTGAATAAGAAAAAGAACAACATCCATATCTGGAGCATTTCCAGGCTATCTCTGAGAGGAAATCTGGAATAAGTATCAGAACGTCGCCATGCCTGGGTCACATCTGAACTATATCTAGAAAGGGTCTTGAATAAGAAAAAGAACAACATCCATATCTGGAGCATTTCCAAGCTATCTCTGAAAGGAAATCTGGAATGAGTATCAGAATGTCGCCATGCCTGGGTCACATCTGAACCATATCTAGAAGGAGTCTTGAATAAGCAAAAGAGCAGAATCCATATCAGGAGCATTTCCAAGCTATCTCTGAGAGGAAATCTGGAATAAGTATCAGAACATCGCCATGCCTGGGTCACATCTGAACCATATCTAGAAAGGTGATCTCTGAATAAACAACAGAACAACCTCCGTGCCCGGAGCATCTCTAAGTTATATCTGAGAAGAAATCTGGAATAAGTATCAGAACGTCGCCATGCCTGGGTCACATCTGAACCATATCTAGAAAGGTGATCTCTGAATAAACAACAGAACAGCCTCCGTGCCCGGAGCATCTCTAAGTTATATCTGAGAAGAAATCTAGAATAAGTATCAGAACGTCGCCATGCCTGGGTCACATCTGAACCATATCTAGAAAGGTGATCTCTGAATAAACAACAGAACAGCCTCTGTGCCCGGAGCATCTCTAAGTTATATCTGAGAAGAAATCTGGAATAAGTATCAGAACGTCGCCATGCCTAGGTCACATCTGAACCATATCTAGAAAGGAGTCTTGAATAAGCAAAAGAACAGCATCCATATCTGGAGCATTTCCAGGCTATCTCTGAGAGGAAATCTGGAATAAGTATCAGAACGTCGCCATGCCTGGGTCACATCTGAACCATACCTAGAAAGGTGATCTCTGAATAAACAACAGAACGGCCTCCGTGCCCGGAGCATCTCTAAGTTATATCTGAGAAGAAATCTGGAATAAGTATCAGAACGTCGCCATGCCTGGGTCACATCTGAACCATACCTAGAAAGGTGATCTCTGAATAAACAACAGAACAACCTCCGTGCCCGGAGCATCTCTAAGTTATATCTGAGAAGAAATCTGGAATAAGTATCAGAACGTCGCCATGCCTGAGTCACATCTGAACCATATCTAGAAAGGAATTTTGAATAAGCAAAAGAACAACATCCATATCTGGAGCATTTCCAAGCTATATTTTTAATCTTTTTAATGTAGACATGCCCTGGACGGATACAGGTATCGAATCCACAATCAACCGCTCACAGACATGCCCTGGCTAGATACAGGAATCGAATCTGGAATTGCGATAGTTGATAGTAATCATCTTTGTATTGATCTTTCCTGAAAAAAGGCAAAACATTAGTTATATGCAATGTCATGGTGCATGGAATGCGCGGTGTCATGACGTTTATAACCAATGGGATTGTAGAATGTGATGTTTATATCATGTATGAAAATGTGATGTTTGCGAATGTATTTTTGTCTAGGAAAATAAATCCTTGACGAATGCCGGGAGCTTATCCTGGGATGATTGTTGAAGAGAGTTCTTTGTTTCCGCTGGGGATGAAGATTGCAAGAATGAACCAGTAGGAGAAAATGACTCCGTTGGGGAATAAACTTGATGAAGAGATTACTCTGCGGGGAATAACTACTCTAGCGATCTTGCTGGGTAAAATACTCTGTGGGAAGAGAGGTACTTCGCTGAGATGTTGTATGAGAACTCCGTTGGGGATACCATTGTTGAGTTACGTTTGGGAGGTTTGAGGAACTCCGCTGGGGATAGGAATACTTCGTCGAGGACGATCTTTCCGTGGAAATTAGCTGAGGATAACCCAGTTATAAGCTCTGGCGAGGAATAACCTTCTAAATAAAGACGGGGAGAGATATGCTCTGCAAAGGATAAGCTTCCAGAATCTACTGGGGATAAGCTTCCTACTGGGGAGATGATTTAACTCTCCTGGGGAGACTTTGGACTGTACTGGGAAGGGCTCCGCTGGATGTCTAGATTCCGCCGAGGAACAATCTTAGATCAAGACTGCCGGGGATGCTTGTTGAGAATGTTTGTATACTCCTTGGGGGAATGTTGAGATCTGCTGGGGATAATCCAACTTCCATAAGGCTGACAGTATTACTTTGCTTGGGGAAAGTATGTTGACTTGCTGGCTCATTCTCTGGGGAGTTAAGATATATTGGTTATGTTCTTCAGCTGAACTTACCTTGGTACCTTGGTGGACAGAGCAATTAGATCGCTTAGACGACTCATTATTGCCCCAGTTTCAGTGGGAGAAGGCACCTGTGGGGGTAATTGACAAATCTTCTGGTAGACAGGTGACGAGATGCCAGGACATAGTCGTATGCTTTGATCCCTAATTTTTGCCTGGACCTCCCTTTCGGGTTTTCAGTCCACCAGGATACCCATTTTTGCCCAAGCCGCCTTTTCAGGTTTTCGACTTGCCGGGTATGCAGATTTTTTTTCATTTCATCCCTTATTTTTGCCCGAACCCTTTTGGTTCGTCGGGAGGCCCTTATTTTTGCCTAGGTATGTCAACCAAGCGGTTCTTTGATTATGCGTATTTTTTTCGACTATGTCCGTGCTCTCAGAATGTAGGGAGTTGCCCCTGTTAGAAGTGTTGCGTTGCCGTACCAGTAGAAGATGTCTGATCAGGCAAGATACGTTGCTGGAGCGCCCCAAGTGACTCAGGCGGAGATTTGCCCCAGGCTGTTTGGCCTTTTGAGAGATTCTTCGAATCTTGACTTAATTGCCCCAGATGATGGACAATAATCACGTCTGCCCCTTGATTGGAAGTGCTTTTGTTCACTAGGTATTCATCGGGCGAATTTCCCTGCTGTTCAAACAAATAGTCATATGCAAACAATGTTATATCAAAAATGCTAAGCTTATGTCTGTCTTGAAGATTTTGAAAATGCATTCTTTCATAAAAACAAGTGAAATTTGTAAAATGTGATGTCAACTCAAGATTTTACAGCGAGCCTTAAGGAGTCAGGATACCTTCGGTAACAGTATGCTTTCGAACTAACCCATGCTTCAACTAGGACTTTTAATGGTTGTAGCGTGGCCTGGTTCACGGTTTAAGAAACAAAGGATAAAGGCTCAAATTTATTTGTACCCACCCGTTCTTTGTGATGTTCTTCAAACCTAAACTCAGCTGATCGTGCATTAGACCTTGTTTGAGTCTTTATCCTGATATTCCAATGATGGTTCAGACGTCGACAATTTATTTGGAATAGGCAGTCATTCCTTTTTTGGTTGAGGGTTTGTAGGACCTCTTTCTTTTTTGATTTCGTTATCCCTGTTTTTGCCTGAACTGTTTCTTTTGTGATTATAGTCAGCGGGATGCCCCAGTTTTGTGTAAGTCTCCTTCATAGGTTTTGACTTATTGGGCTTTTATTTTGAGGGATAATGACTGCCTGTCTTTATGATTATTCGGAACCGTCACCATCTTTTGGTTTGGAAAGACTCCTTTGGTGCCGTTCGTTATGCACTTGGATCAGCTGAGAGAACTACCCTGCCCCAGGTTATGATTAAGGGTTTAATTTTTTAAAAGAAAAACTCCTACTTCTTTGGCTCAAAGGGGTTGACGAGGGATTATCTTCCTTATAACTCCAGTGTTTAGGAATTGAAACAATGCTTGTACCTCATCAGCGGGGTCTGTTCAAAAGCATACTGTAAAGATCGTGGTATCGTTTTCGTCATCCTCCCTCAAGAGGCTTAGAATTTTCAATCGAGAGTTGATCATCACAAAAATATGAAAACAATTTGCATATAGTGAATGCGAATATATATTGCTTCAAAACAGACATATGTGATGCATTAATGAAATAACAATGTTTAATTATGAATAAATGTTTTGAACAGTCAAAAGAAAGTTACAACTTGAAAACTCTAATAAACAAAAGTCTTCTCATCTCAGGGCTTGTTACTTCGACTGGTGCATCTTGTAGGGATGGCAGGACCATTCAGCCTGGCCCATCTGAGTGAAATCCACAACTCTTTCATTAATTAGGTCTTGGATCTTATTCTTCAGAGCCCAGCAGTCGTCGGTGTCATGTCCTGGATTGTCAGGGTGGTACGCACATCTTTCCTCAGGATTGTACTTTAGGGAGGTTGTGTTGAGATTCTTAGGAGGGTCCCTTAACGTCACCAGATTCAACCTCAACAATTGTTGTAAAGCTTGAGACGGTGACACGTTGAGCTTGGTGAACTGCCTTTTAGGCTTGTCTGGCTTGCTCTGATCAGCCCGCTGTTCTTGGCGAGGTCGTTGTTGGACCTGTGAAGTAGTAGCAGCTTGGAGAGGCCTGTTCATTAAACCAAACCTTTGACTTCTTGGAGGCTGATTACTGACTTGGTCCCTGACTTGGGCTGGTTGCTTCACGTCTTGATGAAGCTGACTGATCATGGCCCTCAACTCTCCTTGCTCCCGGGCTAAACCTTGGATGAGAGCCCTTTGCCCCAGCATCTGGGTTTTCAAAGTGTCTACCTCAGCTTGTAGACGTTTCAGTCGTTCGTCCTTGTCATCTTCGGGGTTTTGCTTGGCCAGATTCCCCATGAGGAGTGTCCTTAACTCTTCTTGCCCCTTGGATAGGTTTAGGAAGAACTCCCTGAACTGAATCTCTTGAGCCTGAAGATCCTGGTTATCTTGTTGGGAAGCCATTGCTGAAATAAACAGCGAAGATGGTAAGTGACCTGTCAAAAGGGTACCTGTTATGCAATGATATGTATGTATATATATGCAATGTTTTCAAGGATCTCGCGGGATAAACAAGAAACTTTGTTAGAATCTGCATTTTGTAGCTTGATTGAAGGAACTTCATGTTGTTGAGAGTCCTTCTTCGAGAGTCAAGGCTCACCATATCGAGTGGGACATAGCCTCTGACAACCTTGTCTAGAGGAAATAAATCCTCTTTGCCCCTTGCTGGGATAGTTGATTCATCATGACCTGCATCACAAGCCCTTGAGATCCTTGAAACGGATTAGTCCTTATGCGGGATGTATGCAATGGTATGATGTTATGCTATGCATGGGGTAACGTAGGTAAACCCTGTTATGAGTCCCAATTAAGGACTGTAAACAAAACCTGCCAGAAACTCAGTAAACCCTGTTATGAGCCCCAATTAAGGACTATAAGAAAAACCTGTAAGAAACTCAGTAAACTCTGTTATGAGTCCCAATTAAGGACTATAAACAAAACTTGCAAGAAACTCAAGTGTCATATAACAAGCATGCAAGTAGTCAAGTTGGAAGGCACACAAGTCACACGAGAGAAGCCCTTAGAGTTTAGGCCTGCATGGGGTCTGGGTATTACCCTCTTGAAGTTGGTGGGCTCAACCTGTCCTATCAGAAGAAACCGGGTTCTAAGGGTCCCAATATCACTGGATTGCTTTCATTGTTCATCGTTTCGATTTAGCCACTGAACTGGCGACCGAAATATTCCAGGAAAGTGTAGCGATAAAAAATGTAGCGGGGTAAATCGGAGATCGAATTATTGATTAATTCGTCTCACAAAAGCAAGAGTCGCCACCGCGCTTTATTGTTTCCAAAGGAAAAGGGAAAAGAGCGAAATAAAACCCTAAATATGCAATGTAAATAATACTGAGAATACAAAGCGTTTTTGAAAAGAGATCTTATGGTTCGGGGGTTGGTTATACAATGGGAAGGTATTAGCACCCAATGCATCTATAGTACTCTATAGGAACCTTTTGAAATATCTGTTTTATTTAAAATTGATCGCTTGATTGAAAATAAATTGTTTTGGCCGAAAAGGGATACGGACGGGTTTTTGAAGATACGACAACCTAACGTTGAAGTTTTGACTTAAAAGGTGTGAGTTTTGGAGAAATCGGATATTTGGAAAAATTATCCTAGGTTTCAATGAAATGAGGGTACTCGCTCGATCGTTTTTTGAGGACATGAAGTCAACAAAAATTAGACTACTCCCTTTGGATTGACGCAAACAGAATAAACAAGTACAATGAAATAATTGACAGAAAATGACACACAACAATTAAATGTGAACATGCATTTTATATGATTTTTGTTTAATAGACGAAAAGAAAAAGTTTAATTGATTTTGCATTTTTGATGATAAAAGGTAATGAGAATTAATTAAGGAAAATAGAAATGTTTTTTATGTTTTTATATATTTCTATTTTTTATGTTTTTATTATATTGGTATTTAATCAAAACGAGAGGAATAAATTAAAGGAAAAATAGCATGTCTTTTAGTTTTCTCATTTTTTACTTCCACATGTTTTTTAAAAGATATTAAATATTTTTTAAATTAAACTTACAAATCATGAATTTAAATTGAATTAGAAATAAGTAATACTAAAATTATTAAATAAACATGAATTTAAACTAAATGAGATTTGGGTAAAGTGTTAAAATTATTTAATTAAAACTATATGTGTATTCCTAAAAACTAGTTAATCTAAATTAAATAAGTTAAGAATAGAATTGAATTAAGAGTAAACAAAAGATGGGCTTAAGTTAAAAAGAAAAATGGGCTGGGTTAAGGGAAATGTAGAGCGGGTCGAGGGAAATGGGCCGGGTCGGGAAGACCCAGACCCAAAAGAAGAGACACAAAGCTTGTACGAAAAAAACCTAAGAAGGTTGAGCCATGGCCGCCGCTGACGGCTTCTCTTTCACCTTGTTCCGATCCACTTCGTTTCTTCTTGTAAACCTCCTAGTTAAGCCTTTAAAGGTCCAACTATTTTTCAATTCTTTCCTTTAAAACGCTCAACAGCCTTCCGCAAAATTTCATCCTCCTCAACTGTCCAATTTCCTTTAGTGGATCGCCTTGTAGGGCCAGTAGTCCTCCCATGCAAAGGTTTAATTCTCTGTACAGTATCAGATGGACCAGAAGTCGACCTCTCACTTCCCATTGTAGACCGCAACTTGAATCAAACTGCAACTATCTTCACAATTTGTCCTCCAAATCAAATAATCCCTAATCCACACTTAGGAAAACGCAACAAAAAAAAAACGTCGTTCAGTGACGACGAGATTGAGCTTCAGAAATTGAAACTGCGGAGAAAATGCAGATCCAAATGAGGAGAGATTGAAGAAGATCTAGAAGTAGAAATCAACACTCACTGCAACAGGAGTTGGTTGAAGAAAGATGGAGAGTTTTGGTGAGAGAGGTTGATGAGTTTGTCGCGGAGGCAGGAAGGGTTACGGTGAAGGTGATGATGATGGAAGGTGGCGGTGTGGGAGATTGAGAAGGGTTGTTGTGCGGTAACTAGAACTTGCATTCTGGTTATTACTTTTGCTGCTATTTCCATTCTGACCGTCTACTTTGGCAGCAGCATTTGTACTAGTTTTCTCAGATGGAGTCTTATTAATAATAACCCTTAGATGAAGTATTAGAAGTAATGGAATTTGAAGTTTCCACTAATCCAAGTTCTTCAGGTAATTGGTTGACATTTACATCAGCTGCTCTAGAAAAATTCCTATCACTGTCAGAAGATGTTGAAGTCCGAGAACCAGTAAATCTTTTGACATTTAGTGGCTGGTCAACTGAAGGGCCATGGCTCATCTGAGAAGTCTGAACACTCTCTTGTTGATGCAATGGCATTGATGGTGGAATAGATGAGAGTGGTGCATTTTTGAGAGGTAAGTTCTTGTGACCTTATATGAGTTTTTTTTTATGAATTCTGCATTGTGATGATTTTGGATTCGCAGAAGAAAGTGGTCGTTCACAATGATACTATAAATCTTATTAATATTCATATTTTAAAAAAACTGTTTGTTATGGTTGTTTAGCATGTCCAGTATCATTATCTACAGAGATGTTGATCCTCGTTTTTGCTGAAGCAAGGCCTATATTCTTGAGATTGATATCTGATCAATGCTGACTCTGTCAACTGCTAAGTGTTGGAAATACCCTTTAACTTGTGCGCATTCTTGATAAATAGTTCTTAAAATCCATTATTAAGTTCTCATTGCTCTGTTGTTACTATGAATCCTTCATTGGTGTATTTATCATACTAAACATCTTGTACCAATTAGGTGTCGGTGGTTGATGCTGAGGCATATAGTTACGACGATGAGGTGATTAAGAAAACGGAAGCAAAGGGAAAGCCCGGTCTTGTAGAAATCACTGCAAAGCAAGATAGCTTCATTTTCACAGTTGAATCTACTGGAGCAGTCAAAGCATCTCAACTATTGCTAAATGCAATTGAAATTGTGAAGCAGAAGCTGGATGCTGTGAGACTGTCCGAAGATACCGTGGAGGCGGACGATCAGCTTGGGGAACTAGGTGCCCACATGAGAGGAGGGTGACTCTTTGAACTAATTTGCTAATTTGCAATGATATTGATGATTCACAAAGATATTAAAATGGCCATTTTACATGATTTCAGGAAATTGAGAGAGGATTATTAAATGAGACAAAGGCAACGCAACGGTATAAAGGTTTATGCGAAAAAACTGAAAAAACTCACATGGTCGGAGCTAGTCCGACGGTACGAATCCGGCGAAGTCAGGTCAGCTCCGGAGGTTCTTCGCCCTTTGCTTCCTGCTACTAATTCTTCTCTTCTTCTCCGTCTAGAAAATGGTTGAAATATTGAATGAATGTTTTTGAATGGATTTTCGGTTTTGGTCAGTATGCTGGATGGTTTAGCAATAGCAGGTTTTTGCAATATGCCCGTTACGAAAATATGCAGGTTGTGAAAATGTTGTATGCAGGTTTTGCAATGGTTATGCAGAATGTGGTTTGATATTGCAAAATTTTTGAATATGCATGTTTTTGAAAATATGCAGGTTATGAAAACGTTATATGCAGGTTTTTTGCAATGCTTAAGCAAGTGATGTGTTTTTTGAAAATATGCAGGTTATGAAAACGTTATATGCAGGTTTTTTGCAATGCTTAAGCAAGTGATGTGGTTTGGAAATGGTTATTTTTGATAGTTTTTTAGTGATGTTCCTGTGTGGAAAAGATGCTATGCAGTGACTTCCCTTTGAAGGGGTTATTCCATATAGCCGTTGCCTCCTTTTTTAGATGGCTCAGGTTTTTAGTATTTTAATATTTTCTGATGCCTTTACACATGCTGCTACAAGGTTGACTTTATTCCTAATTCATGCTTAAGCCAAAACCTGCAAAATTGAAACTCTTCTCTCTCTCTCCCAAGTACAGAAATGATATATATAAATGTGATATGTACTTTACTGTATTCTGAAAAAGCAGGCTGGAAGATGATGAAAAAAAGAAAACACTTGCTTGCACACATTGATTTAAGCTGCATATTACTCTTTGTCTTGCATGGGAGCCTAATTTTTTGGACTCTTCTCAAGTTGTTGCATAGGTTCACGTTGCCTTTTGAACAATGCATGTTTATGCATATGCTGTTACTTTGTATGCTGTGTGTTTTTTGAAATATGCATTGGATTTTTTGGAAAATGCAATTAATTTTAAATATGCAGTTTTGAAAAATAAAAATGAATTTGTGCATGTTTAAACTGTGCATTCATTTATGAAACAAAAATTCCTCCCTTTTTTGTGAACCGGGAGAAATCCCGTGATTTGCAAAAAGGGGTAAACTGATTCCAGCCGCCTGCTTTTAATGATGAACATTGAATTTATTTTTCTGCATTTTAATTATTTATTAAATTCTGACTTTTCTTTTAATCGTTTTTGCAGGTAAAATTTAAATGAGCCGACAAAGAGTGTTGGATAGAAGATTGGAATTAGAATTTAGGAAAATAGTTTTATTTTACTTTAAGCATTTATGTAATGGTTATTATAAATACTTTGTACAATAGTATTTAAACAACAATTGTAATAAATAGAATAAAGTGAATAAAAATTCTATTATTTCCCAATTAATTCTTTTTCTTTCCAATTATTTATTTATTGTTTATAACTCTTTAAATTATATAATGACTGAAAAATCAAATCCAATCATTTAAATTCAGAATGATAAACAAATAAATAAACATCATTGATCAATTAATAACTTCAATTATTTACTTGATTATTATTTTTAATTCTTCTAAATTACAATAACTCGAAAAATAGAATTTCAGCTATTTAAATTTAGCACAATAAATAATCAAATAAACATTGCTTGATCAATTAATAGACTCCTTTTCAAATGTTTATTTCATTATTCGTAAACCTTTAAATTATATAATAACAGAAAACCGGTTCCCATTATTTAAACTTAGGATAATGAATAATTAATAAACATTATTTGATCAATTAATAAACCTCTTCTCAAATATTTGTTTTGTTATTTATAAATCTTTAAATTGCGTGATAATCGAAAATAAATTCCAATTATTTGAATTTAAGATAATAAATAAGCAATGAACATTGTTTAAGTCTTGATCAGTTAATAAATTTAGCGTTCAACAAATAAACAGCTTCCGACTCGAAAAAGTTATGAATTTTTAAACTGTTTTGAAAATTTGATAAAATAGGTCAAAACTCTTGCAATGCGAATGATGCAGATGTGAGACGGTATCTTAGGTCAAAATTTGGGGTACAACAGCTGCCCCTATTTAAGTTCCTTCTGTCCGGAGATATGAAGATTAAAGTCTTCGTCTCGACGAGATTGAAGGTACTTAAATACATAATTACGCAAATTTTGTCCTAAGATGCTGTCATCATGCGGTGATATGAATGTAGTGTTGAATTCACAGAGAAAGATATTGTGTGAAACAAGACAATGTTGGGGGAATCGAACACCAACAAAACACCGCGGTTCGGATTATACATTACTGGGGGGACAAGCTATCGACTTCAAACGACAGACTCCCGACAGCGAATAAAATCGAGGGGAAACGACCTCTAACCCTAACAAAGAGAGCATCTTGCATAGGCTATAACAGATCATTGATCCAAAACAGTGAGTTCGCAACTCAAGGTCGATGGTAGACAAAGAGTATCAAGTTGCTGATAACTGATTACCGATTCTGGAGGTACGGATTCGTAACAGACTTCTTTGCTAGATTTTCAGAGATATACTCATTAATGCTGAGGTAATAAGACTGTAGATCCGAAGGTTGTTCAAATAAAGAAAACTGCCGCTTGCCGTCCAAAGAAAATACCAAAGCATACAAGTTGCTCAAATAAAGAGGCTGCCACTTGCTGTTTTCCGAAGAAAATACCGATAACATACAAGCTGCTCAAATAAAGAAGCTGCCGCTTGCTGTTTTCCGAGGAAAATACCGATAACATACAAGCTGCTCAAATAAAGAAGCTGCCACTTGCTGTCGTCCAGAAAAGAAAATATCAATAACAAACAAGTTGCTCAAATAAAGAAGCTGCCACTTGCTGTTTTCCGAAGAAAATACCGATAACATACAAGCTGCTCAAATAAAGAAGCTGCCGCTTGCTGTTTTCCGAGGAAAATACCGATAACATACAAGTTGCTCAAATAAAGAAGCTGCCACTTGCTGTCGTCCAGAAAAGAAAATATCAATAACAAACAAGTTGCTCAAATAAAGAAGCTGCCACTTGCTGTTTTCCGAAGAAAATACCGATAACATACAAGCTGCTCAAATAAAGAAGCTGCCGCTTGCTGTTTTCCGAGGAATAATAACATACTGGTAACTCATGAAGAGTTTGCTGCTTGTCGCTTTTAGAAAAAATAAAATGACGATGACGCACCAGTAGCTCATGAAGAACTACTGCTCGGCGATTCCAAGAGTCATAACTGACGCACTAGTAGCTCATGAAGAACTACTGCTCGGCGATTCCAAGAGTCATAACTGACGCACTAGTAGCTCATGAAGAACTGCTGCTCGGCGCTTTCCGAAAGATAAAATGACGATGACGCACTAGTAGCTCATGAAGAACTGCTGCTCGGCGCTTTCACAAAGTCATAACTGACGCACTAGTAGCTCATGAAGAACTGCTGCTCGGCGCTTTCACAAAGTCATAACTGACGCACTAGTAGCTCATGAAGAACTGCTGCTCGGCGTTTGCGAAAAGAATAAATGACGCACTAGTAGCTCATGAAGAACTGCTGCTCGGCGCTTTCGACAAGTAATCGTACAAGTTGCTCATGAAGAGCTTCCGCTTGTCGTTTTCCAAAAAAATTCAGAAGGAAACTGCGATGATATTGGCAGAGAATAAAATCTTCATCAAAGAGAACCCTGAATCAATCCTTCCCGAGGAGATCAAACTTTAACGTGCAAAATAAATGCACCAACCGTCTAGGTCGCAAATTCACTGGGAAAAATCAATGAGATAGCCTATGCAAGAGGCAACAACTTCATCTAGGAATAACCAGAGAGGAAACAGTCAAACAAGACTCCACCCAATGAGAAAGTAATTCGATTGGGGAATTTATCCTATCCAGAAATGGACAAGGTAAGCTGAATCAAAAATCATCCACGAGGATTAGCTCAGTTGGGGAATTAGAAAGGAGGCGCACTTTATGCTTAAGTTGACACCCTATTTGAAAAGATCAAATACGTTATTTGAAAAGACACAACCAAGGTGTACGAATTCAAAGACATCAACAGATACAACTGTGCGTGCATGATGCAAGTGCGAATGAATGTCATGAATGTCATGTATATGCTGACAAAACAGACAGGGGAGACGGACAGAAGATGATAAGACATCACAGTACAACCCGGCGCTCGGCTAATCTCAAAAGGAGGGGAACATCACTGGAGATAGAGCCAACAATGCTGTAAAATCCTTCTACAAGGCTTAAATCTCTTGGAGAGGAAGATATTCAACCCAAAGTCCAGTCTTCTATCGTCGACAACACGAACAAATCTTCTGCTGGAGAAAGTCAATCTTAGCTGGAGATACTGGGAACACCACCCTCGGATAAAGTGTGCAATGCCTAGCACACACTCTGACAAGTCTATATTGCCCCTGGGACCAAATTGGGTGCCCCAAATTACTGCTGACGAGCTGCATGATGCACGACGACTCTTGCGAATAACTTCACTTCTAAAAGTGCCCCAAGCTATCTGGTTGACGAGGAAAAAACGTCTCAAGAGGGTTTACAAAAGACCTGGCATTCACCATGCTCTGGTGTCTTCAAACCTTTAGAGGAAAATCGTCCACTCTTGACGTGATTGCCCCGGATTGACTGTAGTCGGCACAACAAAGTCTTCGAATTTCTGCCCCAGACGAGCAAACAAATTGGGAAAAGCAATAACTAGGAGAAGCAACCTGTCCATGCTTAAGGTCTTCAACTAACATGCCCCTGGATATGATTTCCTTGACGTGATCCGCCGATTACTCAACAAAGTTTCAAGCCTCAAAAGAGTAAACTCATCACTGGTGTTTATGTGAGCTTCCTTGACATCAAACGCATGTTTTGCAGTTAGAAAGAGTTTACAATGAGAATGAAAATTCTAATGCAACAGTTATGTAAGTCTTGAAGATTTTGAAAAGATATCGCACAAGTTGTGCGAGTTAGAGCACCATTTATTTTTGTATAGGGAAAACATATGATACCAACATAACTATTTGAAACATTCATGGGAGTCAGGAACATTATCTCATTGAAGTAGGCTTTCGAAATGACCTTGCTTCAATTAGGACTTTTGAAGGTTGTAATGTAGTCCGGTTTATGGATTTTTAGAAAAAAGGTTTTAAAGCTCAAAATATTTGGTGCCCACCCGTTCTTCATGATGTTCTCCAACCCTATGCTCGGTTAATTCAACCTGAGTGTTCATCTCTCAAAGGATTTTGTGACGGTAACATCTTCCTTGCGAATTTTGAACACTCAATCAGATTAACTGACAACTACCCTGCCCCAGGTTAAAATTCAAGGTTTTTTCGTATAGAAAAGAAACTTCTGCTTCGAAGGCTCGAAAGGGTTAGCAAGGGATTATCTTCCTTATATCCCCGGTGTTTAGGGATTTGAAACAATGCCTGTACATCATCAACAAGATCTTATTCAAAAGCATGCAACCAAAGATTTTGTGTTCTTTAGATCATCATCCCCCTTTCAATCTCTGCCTAGGCAAGAGAGTGGGCAATAAGTTGGTATCATAATGTCAAAAGAAATTTGAAATTTGAGAACAAAAATGAGTGAAACGAATGAATTTCTTCAAGACAAACATACTCATTGTATTAAAATGATCATTCAGATGCAAATAAGTTCTTACATGCAAACAATGTTTTGATAAATAAGAAAAGCTACAAAAGCAGAAACAAGTTAATAATCTGGGAAGGCTTTCCACTTGAACTACCGAAAACAATCTTCAAAAATTCAAAGTCACCCTCAATCATGTTTACTCTTCGGCGCCTGTTTGATTTGAACTTCAAAACCAACGTCCTTGAATGACAAGATACCACTTCGGACCAACTTCTGAACCTCAATCTTCAAAGCGAAGCAACCCTCCAAGTCATGCCCACGAGCACCTTGATGAAAAGTACAAGCCGAATCAGCTTTGTAGTTCCAATGTAACTTCTTAGGGACCTTCGGTGGAGGTCGGGTCTGAACCAAATTCCTCTGCATCAGGATAGGGAACAACTCTGTATAGGTGATTGGGATTGAATCAAACTGGGTTTTCCTCTGATTAGGAACTTGCTGATTCTGTTGATGAACATTTCTTCCTCTGGTTCTCTTCTTGGAAAAGTCATTATCAAACTTCTTCACACCATTAGCTGCGCTACCGTCTTCAAATAAACATCCCTTTCCAACATCTTCTTCTAGACGCACTCCCACATTCACCTTGTCAGGAAAGTCGTCAGGTGCATTAACCGTCACCTTTTCATGAGAAAAAGATTTTAGAGTCTCCGTGAAGACTTTCATCCTTGCTTCCTCCCTCCTAGAAGGATTGACTTGGGCGGAGATCAGAATTTCAACCAAACCAGTTAAGTGATCCAAACCAGCTTTCAAAACAGTCACCTCTCTGCGGAGTTCAGAAACCTCTTGCTTGATATTCTCCATTATCCTCTTAGCGCGAGTGTTGTACTAGTGAGACCAAAAGGAAAAAATAAGACTCGAAAAAGACCTTTGAAAGTGAGACAAAGGAAAAATGTAGAATGATGTGTGATATGCAAAAGAGTTTTATTTGACTTTCAAGGAACTCAAGATATCAAGTTATAAACATCCAAGTATGAAGATAACAGATGAATTTTAAATTGGCTCCAAACATTGATCAAGTTGTCGTCAAGATCAATCATCCATTTTGGTGGATTAGGGTTTTCGCCCTATCGACACCCAAGATCCATTGAGTTTGACGAAACTAGTGATGTTTACAAAGAGAGACCTCCAAACTCCTTCAAAGTCAAGTGAAAAGGGTTTTATGGATGCATGAATGCATGGCGATGCAACAACCACAAGCAAGGTCACAAACATGGGGTTTAAAGGTTCAACGTTTCGCATGGAGTCGAGGGTAAAGCCCACCCAAAGGTATGTACTAACGGTTTACTCACACCTGTAGAACAAGGTTCTAAGAGTTCCCAGAGTCTACATTCCTCCTTCGGATATTGCCAACGTCTTGATTACTCGATAATTAGCAATATTCTCAAGAGAAACTCGTCCGAGCGTAGCATCGCGTAACAACTACTTCCGAATTACTCCGTTATAGTCTCCGCGCTACACCTAAAAAGGCCAAGATGGGTTAGGGTTCTACGGCCCTCAACTTCTCGGGCTCCTAGGTCGAAAATAATGATGTCTTCCCGATTACTCGGTAAACAAATATTAAGTTCAAGAGGGCCTTCCATTGAGTGGGGGATCTCATGCCTCCTTCTTCGGGATTACTCCCTCAAAGTTAACATGACTGTACCGCCCGTCCTATTCCTTAAGTGTTACTTAATCCGGGTATAGGATTCGTCCTTTTGCAAAAACCCAAACACCCCAATTTAAACATATAATCAAGCAAATCAAATAATAGTAAACAGATAAAACAAATTAGGCTTAACCCACTTAGGGATGGACCAGCAAGAGGTCAATCTCTCCCCAGCAGAGTCGCCAATTCTGTAGCGATAAAAAATGTAGCGGGGTAAATCGGAGATCGAATTATTGATTAATTCGTCTCACAAAAGCAAGAGTCGCCACCGCGCTTTATTGTTTCCAAAGGAAAAGGGAAAAGAGCGAAATAAAACCCTAAATATGCAATGTAAATAATACTGAGAATACAAAGCGTTTTTGAAAAGAGATCTTATGGTTCGGGGGTTGGTTATACAATGGGAAGGTATTAGCACCCAATGCATCTATAGTACTCTATAGGAACCTTTTGAAATATCTGTTTTATTTAAAATTGATCGCTTGATTGAAAATAAATTGTTTTGGCCGAAAAGGGATACGGACGGGTTTTTGAAGATACGACAACCTAACGTTGAAGTTTTGACTTAAAAGGTGTGAGTTTTGGAGAAATCGGATATTTGGAAAAATTATCCTAGGTTTCAATGAAATGAGGGTACTCGCTCGATCGTTTTTTGAGGACATGAAGTCAACAAAAATTAGACTACTCCCTTTGGATTGACGCAAACAGAATAAACAAGTACAATGAAATAATTGACAGAAAATGACACACAACAATTAAATGTGAACATGCATTTTATATGATTTTTGTTTAATAGACGAAAAGAAAAAGTTTAATTGATTTTGCATTTTTGATGATAAAAGGTAATGAGAATTAATTAAGGAAAATAGAAATGTTTTTTATGTTTTTATATATTTCTATTTTTTATGTTTTTATTATATTGGTATTTAATCAAAACGAGAGGAATAAATTAAAGGAAAAATAGCATGTCTTTTAGTTTTCTCATTTTTTACTTCCACATGTTTTTTAAAAGATATTAAATATTTTTTAAATTAAACTTACAAATCATGAATTTAAATTGAATTAGAAATAAGTAATACTAAAATTATTAAATAAACATGAATTTAAACTAAATGAGATTTGGGTAAAGTGTTAAAATTATTTAATTAAAACTATATGTGTATTCCTAAAAACTAGTTAATCTAAATTAAATAAGTTAAGAATAGAATTGAATTAAGAGTAAACAAAAGATGGGCTTAAGTTAAAAAGAAAAATGGGCTGGGTTAAGGGAAATGTAGAGCGGGTCGAGGGAAATGGGCCGGGTCGGGAAGACCCAGACCCAAAAGAAGAGACACAAAGCTTGTACGAAAAAAACCTAAGAAGGTTGAGCCATGGCCGCCGCTGACGGCTTCTCTTTCACCTTGTTCCGATCCACTTCGTTTCTTCTTGTAAACCTCCTAGTTAAGCCTTTAAAGGTCCAACTATTTTTCAATTCTTTCCTTTAAAACGCTCAACAGCCTTCCGCAAAATTTCATCCTCCTCAACTGTCCAATTTCCTTTAGTGGATCGCCTTGTAGGGCCAGTAGTCCTCCCATGCAAAGGTTTAATTCTCTGTACAGTATCAGATGGACCAGAAGTCGACCTCTCACTTCCCATTGTAGACCGCAACTTGAATCAAACTGCAACTATCTTCACAATTTGTCCTCCAAATCAAATAATCCCTAATCCACACTTAGGAAAACGCAACAAAAAAAAAAACGTCGTTCAGTGACGACGAGATTGAGCTTCAGAAATTGAAACTGCGGAGAAAATGCAGATCCAAATGAGGAGAGATTGAAGAAGATCTAGAAGTAGAAATCAACACTCACTGCAACAGGAGTTGGTTGAAGAAAGATGGAGAGTTTTGGTGAGAGAGGTTGATGAGTTTGTCGCGGAGGCAGGAAGGGTTACGGTGAAGGTGATGATGATGGAAGGTGGCGGTGTGGGAGATTGAGAAGGGTTGTTGTGCGGTAACTAGAACTTGCATTCTGGTTATTACTTTTGCTGCTATTTCCATTCTGACCGTCTACTTTGGCAGCAGCATTTGTACTAGTTTTCTCAGATGGAGTCTTATTAATAATAACCCTTAGATGAAGTATTAGAAGTAATGGAATTTGAAGTTTCCACTAATCCAAGTTCTTCAGGTAATTGGTTGACATTTACATCAGCTGCTCTAGAAAAATTCCTATCACTGTCAGAAGATGTTGAAGTCCGAGAACCAGTAAATCTTTTGACATTTAGTGGCTGGTCAACTGAAGGGCCATGGCTCATCTGAGAAGTCTGAACACTCTCTTGTTGATGCAATGGCATTGATGGTGGAATAGATGAGAGTGGTGCATTTTTGAGAGGTAAGTTCTTGTGACCTTATATGAGTTTTTTTTTATGAATTCTGCATTGTGATGATTTTGGATTCGCAGAAGAAAGTGGTCGTTCACAATGATACTATAAATCTTATTAATATTCATATTTTAAAAAAACTGTTTGTTATGGTTGTTTAGCATGTCCAGTATCATTATCTACAGAGATGTTGATCCTCGTTTTTGCTGAAGCAAGGCCTATATTCTTGAGATTGATATCTGATCAATGCTGACTCTGTCAACTGCTAAGTGTTGGAAATACCCTTTAACTTGTGCGCATTCTTGATAAATAGTTCTTAAAATCCATTATTAAGTTCTCATTGCTCTGTTGTTACTATGAATCCTTCATTGGTGTATTTATCATACTAAACATCTTGTACCAATTAGGTGTCGGTGGTTGATGCTGAGGCATATAGTTACGACGATGAGGTGATTAAGAAAACGGAAGCAAAGGGAAAGCCCGGTCTTGTAGAAATCACTGCAAAGCAAGATAGCTTCATTTTCACAGTTGAATCTACTGGAGCAGTCAAAGCATCTCAACTATTGCTAAATGCAATTGAAATTGTGAAGCAGAAGCTGGATGCTGTGAGACTGTCCGAAGATACCGTGGAGGCGGACGATCAGCTTGGGGAACTAGGTGCCCACATGAGAGGAGGGTGACTCTTTGAACTAATTTGCTAATTTGCAATGATATTGATGATTCACAAAGATATTAAAATGGCCATTTTACATGATTTCAGGAAATTGAGAGAGGATTATTAAATGAGACAAAGGCAACGCAACGGTATAAAGGTTTATGCGAAAAAACTGAAAAAACTCACATGGTCGGAGCTAGTCCGACGGTACGAATCCGGCGAAGTCAGGTCAGCTCCGGAGGTTCTTCGCCCTTTGCTTCCTGCTACTAATTCTTCTCTTCTTCTCCGTCTAGAAAATGGTTGAAATATTGAATGAATGTTTTTGAATGGATTTTCGGTTTTGGTCAGTATGCTGGATGGTTTAGCAATAGCAGGTTTTTGCAATATGCCCGTTACGAAAATATGCAGGTTGTGAAAATGTTGTATGCAGGTTTTGCAATGGTTATGCAGAATGTGGTTTGATATTGCAAAATTTTTGAATATGCATGTTTTTGAAAATATGCAGGTTATGAAAACGTTATATGCAGGTTTTTTGCAATGCTTAAGCAAGTGATGTGTTTTTTGAAAATATGCAGGTTATGAAAACGTTATATGCAGGTTTTTTGCAATGCTTAAGCAAGTGATGTGGTTTGGAAATGGTTATTTTTGATAGTTTTTTAGTGATGTTCCTGTGTGGAAAAGATGCTATGCAGTGACTTCCCTTTGAAGGGGTTATTCCATATAGCCGTTGCCTCCTTTTTTAGATGGCTCAGGTTTTTAGTATTTTAATATTTTCTGATGCCTTTACACATGCTGCTACAAGGTTGACTTTATTCCTAATTCATGCTTAAGCCAAAACCTGCAAAATTGAAACTCTTCTCTCTCTCTCCCAAGTACAGAAATGATATATATAAATGTGATATGTACTTTACTGTATTCTGAAAAAGCAGGCTGGAAGATGATGAAAAAAAGAAAACACTTGCTTGCACACATTGATTTAAGCTGCATATTACTCTTTGTCTTGCATGGGAGCCTAATTTTTTGGACTCTTCTCAAGTTGTTGCATAGGTTCACGTTGCCTTTTGAACAATGCATGTTTATGCATATGCTGTTACTTTGTATGCTGTGTGTTTTTTGAAATATGCATTGGATTTTTTGGAAAATGCAATTAATTTTAAATATGCAGTTTTGAAAAATAAAAATGAATTTGTGCATGTTTAAACTGTGCATTCATTTATGAAACAAAAATTCCTCCCTTTTTTGTGAACCGGGAGAAATCCCGTGATTTGCAAAAAGGGGTAAACTGATTCCAGCCGCCTGCTTTTAATGATGAACATTGAATTTATTTTTCTGCATTTTAATTATTTATTAAATTCTGACTTTTCTTTTAATCGTTTTTGCAGGTAAAATTTAAATGAGCCGACAAAGAGTGTTGGATAGAAGATTGGAATTAGAATTTAGGAAAATAGTTTTATTTTACTTTAAGCATTTATGTAATGGTTATTATAAATACTTTGTACAATAGTATTTAAACAACAATTGTAATAAATAGAATAAAGTGAATAAAAATTCTATTATTTCCCAATTAATTCTTTTTCTTTCCAATTATTTATTTATTGTTTATAACTCTTTAAATTATATAATGACTGAAAAATCAAATCCAATCATTTAAATTCAGAATGATAAACAAATAAATAAACATCATTGATCAATTAATAACTTCAATTATTTACTTGATTATTATTTTTAATTCTTCTAAATTACAATAACTCGAAAAATAGAATTTCAGCTATTTAAATTTAGCACAATAAATAATCAAATAAACATTGCTTGATCAATTAATAGACTCCTTTTCAAATGTTTATTTCATTATTCGTAAACCTTTAAATTATATAATAACAGAAAACCGGTTCCCATTATTTAAACTTAGGATAATGAATAATTAATAAACATTATTTGATCAATTAATAAACCTCTTCTCAAATATTTGTTTTGTTATTTATAAATCTTTAAATTGCGTGATAATCGAAAATAAATTCCAATTATTTGAATTTAAGATAATAAATAAGCAATGAACATTGTTTAAGTCTTGATCAGTTAATAAATTTAGCGTTCAACAAATAAACAGCTTCCGACTCGAAAAAGTTATGAATTTTTAAACTGTTTTGAAAATTTGATAAAATAGGTCAAAACTCTTGCAATGCGAATGATGCAGATGTGAGACGGTATCTTAGGTCAAAATTTGGGGTACAACAGAAAGCAACCCTCAATTGAGTGTAGTATCGAGTATCAACCAACCTCGGACTGCACCAAAGTCAGTTATCTCACTATCCTAAAGAGGCCAAGATTGTTCAATTAAGGTTCCTAAGGTCAGTTGATGCTTCACGACACCACACGGAAGCCCCGTACTCTCCTTGACTGAACTCAAGGGTTACCGGTACACACCAAAGTGCCACATCAACGTAGCAGACTGTTTCAACCATGTCGGTATACCCCGCACAGTTCCCTCACATCCTTGTTGCTACTCTCTAAGAAGGTATCCCCAGATCCGGGTTAGGATCTATAGAACTCCCAAGACAGTACCCATAATTTAAAGCAAACAAGTCAAAGCAATTGAAAACACAGTTATGAACTATCCTAAGGTACACCTCACTTTATAAGAGTCCCCAGCAGAGTCGCCAGTTCTGTGATCGGTGGATCTGGAACTGACTGTTTAACGCTGGTTTCGCGAAATGTCGCGGAAGCAAGAGTCGCCATCGTCTTTTATTTTCTCCGATATGGAAAGGACAAAAGCACAGAAAAATTCCTTTTGAGATTGTTTCTCGGTTCGGGAGGTAGATTTATAGAAAGGGAAGGTGTGAGCACCCTTTCTATCCGTGGTTATCCACGGGCTCTTAGATACTTGCTCATTTGTGTTTTCAGAAATGTTTGTTTGCTTTTCAAGGTGAGTGGGTTTGAAAAAGTTTCGTTTAAAATTCCAGTTCGACTCTTGTATCAGTCCTCAAGAGTGTTTGAAAAGTTGTTTTTGAAAGCTTTTTGCAAAGTGTCGGTGTGAAAAGAAGTTTTTGATTTGTTTTGAATTAGAGCAAGTATCTACGAGTCATCTACCTACCCTAAGGAATTAGTCTGTGTAAATGTCCTTAAGGTAGTGCCATCCCACCATTGAGAGGTAGGTAGCACCAACGTTGGAGGTGTTCGGGTCAATTCGTTTGTAGGGAAAGTGTGGTCACCGGAGCAACAGTAGGACACCTTAGAAGCTACCCTTATGCCATTGATCTTTTCATTCTGAGGCAACCGTTTCGAGGCAACTTGTTTCGAGGCAACTAGATCAACGGACATAAGGACTTACTAAAACGTCTTGTACTCGACGACCACAATTCGAGCTTGTAGGGACAGTGTGGTCACCAGAGCAACAGTAGGACACCTTAGAAGCTACCCTTATGCCATGTTCATGGACATAAGGACGTACTAAAACGTCCTATACTCGACGACCACGTTTCGAGGGGCAAGGCAACAGTGAGGCGTACCCTAAGAGTGGTGTGTGAATTTGTGTATTGTTTTCAGTTATGTTTTATCTTGTCATGCATTATGGTGATCTACGCTTTGATTTTATTTGGGTCATTCATTCTTTCATGCAAAATTTAGCAGTTAAGGGGTGCGGAAATTAAAGTACGGAAAACGTAAATCCTACGCTATTACAAGGCGCGGGTCTATACATCGCCAAATCTTTACAAAGACCCGTTTTGAAAAAAATAAAAATGCGAGAAATTAAAAGAAAGCAATAAAGTCCTAATTAACTATTACATATCCGGAAACAGTTACAAAAATATAATAAAAAGGAATTAAAGCGCGAAAAGAAATTAAATCGGGAACGTCCTAAGGGTTTTGACCCTTTTTTAGAATTAAATTGAATTTGCCTCTTTTTTTTTGTAATTAAATGAAAATTAGGCATAATTACTAATTAATTAATTTAATTAAAAGAAAAATATTTTTGTATTTTTATGTTTTTAATGAAAATAAAAATAAAAAGGAATTAAAAATGTCAAAAGAAAAGCCTAAGTCTAAATTGTTTTTATTTATTGTAAAAAGGTTAAAATTAAACTAATTAACGAATTAATTCGTTAGTATTTTATTTACAAAAATAAAAGAGTGAGATTAATAATAAATGAAATATTTACATTTTTTTAGTTTTTTTGAATTTTATGGAAAAATTAGTTATGTTAATTTAATGATAATAATAATAATGATAATAATTAAAAAAAGAAATTATAAGGAAAAGAGAATAAAAAAAAGTAACAAAACCATGGGGGTGATGACCCATGTCTCCTGATCACGTTGATGCTTATGGTCCGTCCCAATTTCACCTGTAGAAAAAAATACCTAAAAATAAAGCAAACAAACCCTAGGCATGGGTATTGTCATACGAAGCCTAAAAATGAAATTGAATTTAACTGTTGCATTGGAAATCAGGCATGGAGTATGAATATGCTATTATTTTCCAGAAAAAGTGCAAGAATGGAGAAACACGACTCCATGTTCAGAGGTGATTTCGTGAGTACTTACAGCGCTATTCAGTGGACCTTAGGACGCGTTTGTGGTTGCTTTGGCTTCAGTTAGTGGCAAGGAAGAAAGCTACGTGCTTGCTTTGATCTGAAAACGCTTGCAACTATGTTTTGATCTCACACTTTTTTTTCTGACACTTTTTGGATTTTTGCTCTAGCCGTTTGTGCACACTCTCCTTTTTGAATGAGGTTGGGAAGGCTTGTATATATAGTGTGTAATGTGTATCAAACAATATTATGGTCATTGAAGCCTTGCACTCATGTTTGAGATTTCCTCCATAACCAACTTTGAACCATTTTCCATATTTGTGAAATTTTGAATTTTTATGCCCATAATAGGCCATGCACGAATTTGGAATGTGTTTTAAGGTGTATCAAAGCTAATCATCACAAAATATATCCCTCCATTAATTTCTTTGATTTTTATTTGATTTTAAAAGATTTAAAATGAATTAAATCAAATAAAATTAAATAAAAATGGAAAAATTAATTTTAAATCTTGAAATAAATTGTGGGACACGTGGGAAGCATGGCCAAGCTGAAACAAGTGGAAAAAGTGGGGCCCTTTTGTCAAAAATGAAGTTTCAATGATAATTGACTTTGGCCATTTCACAAAAATTTCCCAACTTCTCCAATGCATATCTTGCTCAATTTTGAAGTCATGAACATGTTCTTGGACATTTTGGAAAGGTCTTGAAGTCCTCTAACCAATGTCTTTGGTCCCATGTCATTTTGATTTACCAATATCAAGTTATGGTCTTTGACTTAAAGTCCCTTTTTGTTGACTTTTGGAAATGACCTATAATGTTGAAATTGATAACTTTTTGTGAGAGCATTTCTTGGACTTGGAATGTGAAGATGAGTTGTAGGAAATGTCCTCCCCTTCAAGATGAGCATTGGATGGGGTTTTTCTGATGAACCATGAAAAAGTTATGCCTTGGTCAAGTTACAGTTGACTTTTCAGCTGTCCAAAAATAGAAACTTTTGCATCCTTGATGATTTTTTGAGCCATTCTTGTGGAATCATGGTCAAGACTTGACCAAATGATGATTGTGGCTTCAAAATAAGAGGTTGACCAAAAATTTTGACTTTTGACTGCCAAATGACCATTTTGCCCCTACAGTTGACTGTTGAGCAAATGGGACTTTTAACTGTGCAACTTGACCTTGTGAGCCTTGAAACTTGACATGTAGGTGCTTGACAATGTGTATGAGCATATGGGACTTGATTGAGCCCTTGAAAATCTCAACTTCCTTGCAGGAACCAAAACCCTAGTTTGACTGGCTTAGGAGGATGGTTGACTGGGTAACCCTTGAGTAGACTTTGAACCATTTGAGGTGATGCTTGTCAAAACTTTGAAGATTATGGGAGGGAAAATTTTAGGGTACAACAGCAGTTATATCAGAAAATAATGAAGAAAGCTTTTGATAAGAAAGTCAAACCTCGTGAATTCAGAGAAGGCAACCTCGTGCTCAAGAAGATCATGTCTTTTAACGCTGATTCTAGGGGCAAGTGGATTCCCAATTTTGAAGGCCCATATGTTGTCAACAAAGCCTTCATTGGTGGTGTATTAATTATTGAAACTATGGATGGCGAGGAGTTCCCACGTCCCATTAATGCTGATGCAGTCAAGAAATACTTTGCCTAAAGAAATAAAAGAACAACTCGCTAAGCTGAAAACCCGAAAGGGAGGCGTGGGCAAAAAAGAGCATCTCGGTAGGCCGAAAACCCAAGAGGGCGGTCTAGGAAAAAATTAGAGACATAAACAGAATAAAATTTCCAGCTAAGTTGAAAACCCGCAAGGGAAGCTTAGGCAAAAGTTAGGGACTTTCTTGGCAAGTAACTACATCAGACAAGACTTTATCATTGAAGCAACAATATTCTTGGATTCTCACCATAATTTAACAGAAGCTGCTGCTCAGGATTTCAAAGTTGTTAGAGGGAATAGTGGTTATTGTATCTCAATGTATCTTTTCCATTGTATATTACCATTTTCCAAACTTTGTAATTATCCATGGAGTCTCTCCATTCGCAGACTACCATTCTATCAATAAAATTTGAGCTTTTACCCAATTCCTTGTATTTCGTATGTTTATTCAGCTTACAAATACTCCATTTATTATTGATAATAATTTTTAAAGCAAAAAGATTAAATAACAATATTGTTTTTCAAAAAGAATTTACAACTCACTTTTACTTTAGATTTTGTGATTCAAGAGGAAAACAAAGGTGATGATCCTAGGAATGGACGAATTTCAGTAAATTTGAGAAGTTTTGTTTTCCCCGGGAAGATTTTCTTAGGTTGTTTTTGTTGATATGTGCATGTTTATTGTATATTAAAGACGATACCAATAGGCGTAAGGTGCATTATCGGGTTAGTTATCCCAGTGTCCCCAGTCAAGTGTTGGTTCATTTTCTGATTATTGGGTTTGCTTGGTCTGAGGTCTCTATTCCGGATTCCCCAGCGAAGTCTTCTCTCATATGACGAAAGGTCTTGCCCCCTTGGTGTGCTGAGATGGAATTAATTGCAAAATGTTTCTCTTTCGGCAGTGTTGGCATTATTGTTTGTATTTATTTCCCAGGTAACTGGACTAGGGCAGTATATTTTCTAAGAAGTGTTGAGACAGTTATCAACCACTTTGGTTTTCGCCCGCCAAGTGTGGGGTTTGATTTAAAATCCCCAAGAGTTTTACCTCTTTCTATATGTTGACTTCTTGATTCCCCAAGAAGGCTATCCCAAGGCATCTTTTGTTGGAATAAGTTTGCATGATATGAAGACTCAATCCAAAATTTCCCAATGAAGGCCTCGCTTATTTGATAGAAGTGTTTTCTCACTGTGCATGCTGAGATTTGACCCATTTACGAAGCATCTCCCTTTCGATTGTACTTGCATTTTGTTTGATTGCTCGATAATCAGGCAAGGGCATTGTTTCTTTTAAGAAGTGTTGAATTGGTTATCAACTTTTTGGATTTCCACTCGCCAAGTGTTGGGTTTGATTTAAAATCTCCAAAAGATTGATTTCTTGCTATAATGTTTGACTTCTTAACTCTCCAAGTTGTTGTCCCCATGAGGTTTCATACTTTTTCCCCAGAGAAGTTGGTGTAATAATTACTCTCAATATTGAAGAACGTATCTCTGTTTTCCCCAGTGGAGAACGTATTTTGGTTTTCTCCCTTCAATGTGGTGTTGGCCTCCCCAATGAAGTCAGCACGAGGTCCCTAGTTGATGTCTAAATGATGAGGCTCTATCTCTCCTAGTGAAGTCTGTATGATATTTCTCCATTAAAGTCAGCTCGAGATCCTCAGTTGATGTTTTGAAAATATGGTTTCCATCTGCCTTATTTGAAATCAATATTGCAATCCCCAATAAAAGTGTGGACCGTGAAAGCCTTTGTTTTCCCATTGAAGTCTGAGTGCTATTCCCCGGGGGAGCTTGGAGAAGGATGTTACACCCTTGTATCTCTACTGTTTTGTCACTATGATTTGTTTACTTCGGATTATGTTCCTCCCCAATGAAGTTAAGCCGTGAAATAGGATTTTGCTTCCTCAGTTGATGCTTATTTTCTTATGGAATGATCATCATGGATGTGATTTAGCCGAGTGTTGTTTGTGTCCGAGTTGGTTTTGTTTGTTTATCCCTAGTATTATATGTTTGCTTTGTCAGCATATACATGATAACACTCATACATTCATACATACATCATGCATAGTTGAATTTAGTAAATCATTGTTCATTCATATTCTTTAATATTTTGTTGACATATTACCCTGTTTTGCAGATTTATGTTGTCCTCTCTCCAATAGAGTGTCAAGCTTAAGCAGAAAGTGTATATTATTTCAATTTCCCCACTGAATTATCCCTCGTGGAAGATTTTGTTTTAGCCTTCCTGTACAGCTCTTTATCTGGATGGTTTGGGTTTCCCTCTTGAGTTTATTTCTTAAAGGATGTATTTTGGTTGACTGATCCATCCCAGTTTATTTCTGGTTTGAATCTTTGTTTCCCAGCAATATTATTACTTCGGATTTCTGCAAGCTTCGAGCCTTGGTTTGAAAATGTAAATTTATTTTTTACACGAGAATACTTTATCTCCTCAGCAGGAATATATTGGCATCTCCCTAGGAAGTCATGATTCATTCCCCAGGAAGCCATATTGTTGTCCCCAGAAAGTCATGATTCATTCCCCAGGAAGCCATATTGTTCTCCCCAGGAAGTCATGATTCATTCCCCAGAAAGCCATATTGTTCTCCACAGTGAGTCATTTTTACAATCCTCCATGATAGCAAGTAGCAGGTCTCTTTATTTGAGCAACTTGTACTTCCCCGTAAAAGTCTACGTTACTTTTTTGCCATCGTCTATATGAGTGGATAGTCTGCAGTTCATTATAAAATTACTCCAATGGATGACAAGTCTTTCAATATGGCAGAGACAGTTCATTATGAAATCTTTACAAGTGGTAGTCTCTTTATTTGAGACAACTTATATATTACCCTTTCCAGGCAGAATGCCTTGGTTAAAGAAGAAGTTGAGACCCGTTCTAGGTGAAACGCCAAAATTTTGGGAAAAACTTGTTATCTTTTTGATACCCTCAGTGAACGTTGGTAGTTCATCGTTAGTGAATGGCGATGTTATAATATATTTACCTTTCTACCTTTAGTGAAAGTTGGTAGATCACCGTTAATGGAAGTTGGTGTTTGTTATCTTTTTGCTACCCTCAGTGAACGTTGGTAGTTCATCGTCAGTGAACAACAATGTTATGATATATTTCCTTTTCTTTTCTACCTTCAGTGAATGTTGGTAGATAACCATCAGTGAAAGTTGGTGTTTTTTATATTTTTGCTACCTTTAGTGAACGTTGGTAGTTCATCATCAGTGAACGGCGATGTTATGATATATTTCCCTTTCTACCTTCAGTGAAAGTTGGTGTTTGTTATCTTTTTTCTACCCTCAGTGAACGTTGGTAGTTCATCGTCAGTGAACATCGATGTTATGATATATTTCCCTTTCTACCTCTAGTGAAAGTTGGTAGATCACCATAAGTGAAAGTTGGTGTTTGTTATATTTTTGCTACCCTCAGTTAACATTGGTAGTTCACCGTCAGTGAACGACGGTGCTATGATATTTCTTACCTTTTTACCATAAGTGAAAGTTGGTAGTTCATTGTCAGTGAACGTCGATGATTTTTTCTCTCTACCTTCAGTAAACGTTGGTAGCTCACCATCAGTGAACGTCGGTGTTGTTATTTCTTTTCTCTTTCTACCATCAGTGAACGTTGGTAGTTTTGCCTTCAGTAAAAGTTTGTGTATCCTTTGACTTTTTACCATCCTCTAGGAGTCATTTTTTTAGTCACGAGTGATTTATTTTCCTTGTTGGGTTTCTCTTTGGATCCTTATTTCCTTTGCTACATCCCCAGTGGTGTTTTGCGTCCCTTTGAAGTTGTTCATATGCATTCATACCCATAAACATTTGCATGACATCTTAGGGCCAAAAATAGGGTTTGTTTTATATTTAAGTATCTTCGATCGCATCGACACAAAGATTTTTAACCTTCGTATCTTCGGATAGAAGAAACTTAAATAAGGGCAGTTGTTTTACCCCAATTTTTGCCCCTAAGATCCCTTCATCATACCATATTGATTCAATCACAACAAGATCACATTAGGGCTTTTAGTTCTCCTCCCTATCTATAGCTTTGCTCTTTGAGGAATCACCAAGCACCTTGACTTGTTTTTCTTTTGTGATCATGCATGTTTTGTTTTGATTTTCCTATTAATTAATAAAATGCAATGTTGGTTTGTCTTACTTATTAATAATGTAGGTAAAGGCAATGTGGCTTAGCAAGTTGATCCATGTGTTCATGAGTTTATTTTCATGCCCTAGTCAATAAATCTTGAGAAGTTCAAACCTCATCATTGGAGTTATGTTGGAAGAAATGGCATGGCAAGGTTTATCTTGGTTCACCATATTTTAGAGTTATCAAGATTGATTCAAAGGTACAAGGGGTTGATTGAAGAAGTTGTCATGTTTGGATAAGGCTTTGTTCCCATTGGTCACAAGTGCATATTTCTCTCAATTCTCAAGATATGGAAGTGGCTTTGATGGCTATGTGTTTTCATTATTATACTTAACAACTTCTATTTACCAAGCAAGAGTGTTGGTATAAGAAGGTTGTTCAAAATTGTCAAAGTTCCTCAAAGCATTTTCTTGATCTAGGATCTAGGATTTTAAACTTTAAAGAAGTATATATTTCTCATCTTTTGGTATTTTTGAGTGATTACAAAAACATCCTTCTCTTAAAAGGGTTATTAACAAATAACTTCAAAAGTTTCAAGGATTTTTCATGTGGAAGAAACATGATGATGAAGAAAGACTACAAGTCCTCTAGATGAACCCCCAATTTCCCACGTGTGACTTCAAATGATCATAACTTGGTGAATATTTATCACCTTGAGCCCACACTTTTTCCATAATGATCTTGATGATGTGAAATTTATTCCTTCTTTTATGTGTAAAGTGATAAAATGGATGGAAGATGCCCTAAGGATACAAAAGATTATAGGTCATTTCATGATTTTTTTTCCAACTTAAACATTTCATAACTCTCTCAATATTTGGAGATTTTGAATGGTTCAAGTTTCAAAATGTCATTCAAGAGGTCTATTTCATTCCATCTTTTTTTGTCAAGAGAAAATTCCAATTGGAAGGCCATGTTTGGATGCAAAACATTATAGGTCACTTTTGAATAAAAATTTGAAATATTTCTAAGTATGGAAAGTCATCCTTTTTTCCCCAACTTTGACTCATTGCAACTTTAAGATCAAGCATACTTTTGATTCCATTATTTTCCCATTGCAAAGCTTGTAATCTCATATTTCTAAAGCATTAAGAATAATGCCTTAAGACCCCTTGAGCTGAGAATGCCATTGGATTGAACTTGGTAACTTGGAACTGAAGTTTCTTCATAAGTCAGAATTTGAAATTCATGTTTTGGCTTCTAAACATCAAATTAGCACGCTTTTGTGATCTAAACATGTTTAACCATGTTTCCAAAGTGGATTAGAGCCTTAAAACGCGAGGATTGGATGAGTTTTGATGCAAAACAGATCACACCTTACTCGTGTATCAGGTTCACACGATTTCCCTCCAAACTTCATCATTTCACACGCTGAACAATCCATTTGATTCCCTATAAATAAAGGGTTATCCCTCATTCATTTCCTCAAGCTTGAACAACCAAAATCACCCTTCCAAACTTGCTCCATAACTCATTTCTCTGCAACATTCAAATTAGTGTTCAAGCCTTTTTCAATCTAATTTTTCTATCAATTCACCTTCCTTGATCTTCCCTTAAGCTAACCATATAATTACCTTCAAGAATCATGCCCTATATTGATCCATAGAAGTCCAGTTTCAGAGCTCTGCAACTCAACTTCAATAGGTAGATTTCTCCATCAATTCTTTAAAACTTTGATATCATTGTGAAGCTCTGATTGCACTGGTTCTAGTCGCAACATTTTCTTTTATCTGTAAACACATTTTGACCATGAAATTTCAAATCCCTTTTCAAAACTTTCCTTCCAAATTGGTTGAGCTATAGTTTATATAAATTTGTCGCGAGGGTGTGGTTGTCTTCGTCTTAAAGAGACGAAGCAATGGCATAGGTCTGAGCTTTTGATTTTACAGTTTGAGAGACCTGCAATTCAGATTGACTGGAGGTTGAAGATGATCAACGTGTCATCTTCCAACCAATGATGGTGCGCCACTTGTTTTTTTTGAAATCTGATTTTATATTTGATTCTATACTTTATTCACTAATGACCATGATATGTATAGTGCGCCAGATCCCTTGGATTTGATTACTAACGCGTTTTGACTCTCATCCAATGGTCCACGTGTTTTTGACTTTATTTTTCTTTTCTGATTTTTATATTTAATTGTTTTAAATTTCAAAAAAATCATAGAAAATTCATTTGTAGTCCAAATAATCTAAAAAAATTATGAAAAATATTTTTGATTTTTCTCTTTCTGATTTTTATTTTATCACAATCTTATTTTTTGTTTTGATATTTTTTATAAATTTTCACTTTATTTGAATTGTTTTAAATGTTTAAAAATACTTTTATGCATTTTTAAATTCTGAAAAAATTATGGAATGATCCAATGATATTATGACAAATATTGGTGACCTCATTTATTTTTTTAATTCTGACTTTGTTACTTTTTATCATTTTTGGTTTATTTTACTCATTTCTTTTAATTTTAAAAAATAGTTTGACTTTTAAAAATTACCAAAAATTTCTATAAAAATATTTGAGTTCATTTATGATTTTTCTATGGTCTTGTTTAATATTTCTTGATTAATTTGAGCATAGTTAATATTTTTCTCTTTTATTTCTATTTTAAAACATTTTTAAAACCCTTTTTATGTATATATTAAATGCAATATTATTTTCTGGCTGATCTTGGGTTAAATTTTTGATCATGAACATTATTAACATCATTGGATCTATGGTGTTGAGTCTAACTTCACAAAAATGGAAGAATGATTTTAATAATAGTTTGATTAAAATTTAATTCAAATGTGGTTTGTATATTCTTTCCCACCCCTTTTCATCGCATCCCCTTCTTATTGCACTAAGTGTTATTGGAGCATGATCTCTATATCATGTCTCAAAACAAATGGTGCCAAGATTACTATTGACCAACCTCAAAATAGGTGCGACTTCTACATAAGTCCACTTACGATTACTTAACATAGCGCTCAATTTTGTCCCGATTCGAATAAATGATTATTTGTGGCCCAAACATATGTTTGTAAGCCCAAGTATGTTAATTTGATCTCTTTGATCTAATAACCTTGAGATTCATTGTGTGGAGGCTTTGGTTCTACCAATCCTCTAATGGATCTATAACACTTTTGGTCAATGCGGATTACTTAAACATCGTTGATAATTAAATGGTACTTTTGAGAATTCCAAATGGATGATATACTTGACAAGAAGCAAATTAAACTTGTTGTATGGAGGCATTGGTTATACCAATCCTCTAATGAGTTCCAAATGCAAGCTTCAAGATGGTCATCCAACTAACCACTAATTATTAAATTGTTTTTACTTTATGCTTTCATTTTTTATGCTTTATGTACCATTTACTTTAAGCATTACATTTCATTCCATTTTTATTTTGCTCACTTGAGCCTTTATATTCTTGTTATTTTTATTTTGCTCACTTGAGCTATTCTTTTCTCTTTTAAGACACCTAATAATCAACATGAACCATAAAATTCTTTAATGATACTTGGACTATTTGGTTACTATCCTTGGCATTATGGAGTATTGGACTTCTTGGACTTAGGGTTAGAAACCTTGGCCTATATTGGATACCTTGAGACCTAATTGATATATTGTCTGGAGTTCTTGAGGTTTACCTCAAGACATTGGGTTATTTATTTATTTTGTGTGCAGGTTATTGTGATTACATACTTTGTTTGTAATATGGAATTCATCCGTATACAACGGTTACTCTGCCCAATTTTTGTGAAGACTTAATACAGTTGACGTTTGGTTCTCTCAAGACGTCTAGTATCTTTGCTTGCTCGGTTTCAATCCAAAGAATGAGAATTCTATCATGACTCATAATGTCAAGTATTGGATTTTAGTTGGTTAGACAGTTCTTCTCCCTAGCTTTTACCTTATGCTTTAGGATAGTCTCTTCTTCTCCTCCCATCTTCTTTAATTTCAAAAATATTCTTCCTCCTTTTGAAAACTCTTCTTGTTTTGAAACTTGAACCATTTTCATAATAAACTTGGACCTAGGTCCATGCATTTTCAAAACCTTTTCATAAATAAACTTCAATCAAATTAATAATACCTTGACATTTTTTGTGAGAATACTAAAAGTCAATCAATCTCATTTCAAACTATTTTGCCACTTTGGCTTCTACTTTAAAACCTTTCTCAAAAGATTAGACTCTTGTCAATCCTTGTAGTGATGCAAACAACTATACTTATACAATATGTAGTGAAGAGAGATATTTTCCATTTGGGTGTTGAGTGAGGCATTGTTGATCTTAAAATCCAAGCCATATCCTCCACTTTGAGATGTTGCAAATTCCCCTTTCTCATGATTGTGGGTAGTAAGTATGTTTTCCACACGGATAATGACGATAATGTCTTATCTCATAAAATTAACCAACACACTTGTGTTTTAAAATTTTTAACAGAGGAACTACGTGTACCCTGATCTCTATTGCACGAAAGGTGGTACGTAGGCACTAAAGGTTCGCAACCGTGGCGGGTGCAAAAATCATTAAAAAAAAAATTTCTTTTCTTACCTCCACCATCTATTTTACATACAACATTTTATAGCCAAAATATAAAGATTTTTCAAAGAGGTTCCTGCGGAATACCGAAGATGTTTAGGGTGCTAATACCTTCCCTTTGCATAACTAACCCCCTTACCTTGAATCTTTCCCCCTCTTTTTGGGTTACTCATTTTTTTCCAATTCCTTTGGAAACAATAAAGCACGGTGGTGATTTTTTTTATCTGTGTAAGTCAATTCAATCCAATGGCTTAGTCTTAAACATTTATACCGCTACACTTGTGTACTTAGAAAGTCTTGTAGTGTGAAGTTCAATAAAGGAAAAGAAAGAACACATGGATTCCTATGCTGATCTTTGGGGGTCTGTAAGGTGTCCATCACATTCAAGAGAAATGTATTTTCTATCCATAGTAGATGATTATTCTAAAAAGTTAGGGATATTCATCCAGAAGATTAATGATGAAACTTTTGAGAATTTCAAAAGTTGGAAGACTTTCGTAGAAAATCAGACTGGTAGAAAGGTCAAGAGGTTGAGAACCAACAACGACCTTGAATTTTGCAATGAGACTTTAGACATTTTTTATGCTTCCTCTAGTATTGCATGGAACAAAACTACTACATGTACTCTACATCAAAATGGTTTAGCTGAAAGGTTTAATCAAACTATTTTGGAGAGATTTAGATACATGTTGACTAGAGATGGATTAAAGAAGGTGTTTTAGGTTGATGCTGTTTTGACAGCAACATATCTGATAAGCATATGTCCTTCAATTGCGTTAGATATGAAGACAACTGAAAAAGTTTGGTTGGGACATCCACTAGATTTCGACAAACTGAGAGTATTTGGCTGCGTAGCCTATGCTCACATTAGGAAAAACAAGGTCGAATCTAGAGCTCTAAAATGCATGTTCATGGGATACACTGAAGGAGTCAAGGCTTATAGGCTATGGTTCCTAGATCCAAGTCATAAGAGGATTATCACCAGTCGAGATGTAATTTTTAATGAAGCTGAAATGGATTTAAAGAAAACTAATGATGATGATCGAAGTGCTGAAATATCTGACGAAGAGCTAGAACATAGAGAGATTCCTGTTGAGGGGGAACATGTTGTTGCTGAATTGCGTATCCCAGATAAAGTTGAAGCAGAAGCAGAAGATGTTGAGGAGGTTGAGGAAACTATCAATGACTACCTATTGGCAAGATATAGGAAGAGATGAGTCATGAAGCCACCTCATAGATTTAAGTATGCAGATCTGATAGCTTATGCCTTAATCTCTGCAAGTGAGGTTCTAGACGAAGAACCTATAGACCATAAGGAAGTTATGAGGAGTCAAAGTAAGACTGAATGGATCATGGTTTTGATAGATCATAATGTTGCTGATAAGATCACCAAGACATTGCCAAGTTGTAAGTTTTTCCACTGTAAGTAATTGATAAAGTTGCATAAAGAAACCTAGTTTTTTCTCTAATAATAGAGTTTGTTCCAAAGTGGAGAATTGTGAGATACTAGATCGAACTCTATTGGGTCGAATAATAACTTCTGGTTCAACACGATTTATGTATGTCTTATAAGTATGTTCACATGTTGGTGTCAATGACCTACATATTGTACTCGAAGTGTGTTCTAGTATGTAGGTGTCGAAATGCTAGGGTTGTTAGTATTTCGAATTAGGCATGTTGTTATGTACAACTGTTTAAGTTAGCTTGTACCCTAAGTTATCTTGTAACGGGTATTTGTGAAAAATCCCATTAGCTTAGTATGTTAGGTTTATTATAAATAGTATACTAGTCTCTCATCATTGCATACTTCAAATTGTAATTTAGGGTGAAAGGGTTATTTATTATTCTTGTGTACTTGTAATTTTGTTTGAAGAGAAAGTGAATGTTTCCCTATAATAAGGAAACCTATTATATTTTGTTTCGAAGGAATCCTTTTTGACAACAGGTATGTGTAGTGGTAGAAATGTTGAGACTAAGCCATTGGATTTACTTAAATCGCATAGATCAAATAAAAATCGCCACTGCGCTTTATTGTTTCCAGATGAATGGGAAAAGAGAGAATAAACCCAAATAGAGGGGGAGATAATCTTCGGTACGAAGGTTAGTTATGCAAAGGGAAGTGTTGTACCAAAAAATTTGCCCTCCCATATTTCCCAAAACATTTCAAGAAAGATCCCCAAGTTGCTCAAGGTAGTCCAAGGGTTGGCCAAACAAGCTCTCTCCTAAGGCAGTTTACCTCAAATTAGGGTTTCATGTTGCATCAAGATATTTGAGCCCAAGGGATCCAAAATGTTCACCAATGTCCTAATATGTTCTCAAAGATCATCCATGTCATGTTTCAAGCCCTACAGAGAAAGTTTGCTCAAGCAATTTCTCAAAGGCCTGAAAATCGATTGTGCTATGGCAAAAGTCAATTGTGGCCCACATGAAGTCAAACTTCAAGATTCTTGGTCAAAATCCTCATTTTGAAGTATATTTCATCATTTTATCAAGGGTTGATCATGATTCATCAAGGATTTCTCATAATTCCTCAAGAATCAAAAGTTGCTAAATTAGGGTTTTGTAGGAAAAGTTAACTCAACTTTGACCAAGCATAACTTTCTCATACTTTATGAGAAATGACCCATACAAAGCTCATTTTGAAGAGGATGACATTCCCTACAATCCATATTCAGCTACCAATTTCAAAATATGCACTCACAAGAAGTTATGAATTTGGACATTATAGGTCATTTTGGAAAGTAAAAAAAAACACCTTTTTTGTCAAAGCTTCATACATGAGCATGGAATATCAAAATGATATGAGACCAAAAGGGTGATTGGAGGATATCTCAAGATTTCTAAAAAGTCCAAGAACACCTCCAAAGAGTCAAAATTAAGGAAGTTATTCATTGGTGAAGTTGACCTTTTTTGCAAATTTGCCAAAAGTCAACTATGCCTAAAACTTCAAATTTTGCCAAATGGGCCCAATCTTTTTCACTTGTTTTGAGTTGGAAACATAGTCCACGAGCTCTAGCCCTTGCCACTTGTCATTATCATGTTTTTATTATTTATTTTGATTTTGATTTGATTTAAATCAATTTTAATCAAAATAAATCATATAAAATCCAACATATTGAAATAAAAAAGATTTTATGCTTGTTTCAGGTTTTATTATACAGCTAGCAAATATTCAAATTCGTATCAAGGCATGGTGTGTAAAAAAGATTGAATTAAGCCATTTTTGCAAAGATTTTCAAGGTGTATCAAATCAAGATCTAATTCATTGATGGGGGAAGATTGAGATCAGCTATCAACCCTAATCCATTCCTTGATACATATAGAACGTGTGCAAACTCAAAACTAGGTTAGAAAGAGGCGCAACAAGGAGAACAAAAACTTGAAAAATCAAGAAAAAGTGCAAGATCGAATTCAATGTTCCAGGCATCCTCAATGCCTTCCAGCTATCTCAATCAATTCCTGAGACTCCCAGCAAGCGAAAGCAATCGAAACCAAGCATTTTCAAGCCCTACATCTCACTGTAAGTCAGTCACGATACCTCACTTTTCTTGAAATCGAATTCCATGACTTAGGCATTGATAGCATGAACTAATAGTATATTCATGATCCTTAACACATATGCAAGCTTTCTGTATGGTTTAATTACATTTATATGACCTATATTAGATTTCACCATTGTTAGGATTTGTAGCTTCGAATTAGGGATTTTGCTTGCAGGTGAAATTAGCTTTCATGAATGGTACCATCATGTTCAAGAGGACGAGACGAGTCCAATCATGGAATTATATGTCATTTATATGGCTCAAAGAGGATTTTGGAACGAGCCCTGTCAATAGCTACGGACAAACGTCCGTAGGTAAAACTTTGAAACTTTTACCCACAGAGAGAGGAAGAAGATGACCAATTGGCACCCATCCATAGGCCCATTCAAACTCTGGCGCGCGTTTTTTTGACACCTTCCACTAATTCTTGTTTTTTATATATTATTATTATTATTCATTATTTATACAACAAACAACAAGTGGTGCAGTGGTGAGCGTAGTGTGGAAATTGCCTCAGGACCTGGGTTCGAATCCCAGGTCCCATAAATATTTCATGTATTTTTTCCTTTCAGATTCAGATGCGCACCAAGAGCCAAGGTCCATCATGTGACTTCACAATCTAGCTTGCCAAGTGGCTTGAGATCCAGATCTGATGGCCAGCATGAAGGAACATCGTGAGCCTAGTCAAACACAAATGCGCTGGATCTCAGAAGTCAACCTGGACTTCCCTCTTCTTGGGCCCAGATTCTTATTTTTACACACCCATATTCAGGCCCATTCTCTCTTTCTATTTTCTTTTCTATTTTATTTTATTTCTTTTAATTTATTTATTTATTTTACTAACAATCAAATTATTTTCTTTTTATCAAAAAATCACAAAAATATTATTTTTCACCAATTAGATTTAGGTATATTTTTTATCAATAAATTTATTAATTTAATTAGATTTGTTAATTTAGATAACTTTAATTTCTTTTTTGTACATAATTAAAATTAATTAGAACAAAATAGGTTTTATTTCAAATTTAATTTTTCTTTCTTTTCTTAAAAATAACAAAAAAGCTAAAAAATAGGCTATGTAATTATTTTTATTAATTAATTTAATCACTAATTAAGTTGTATATTTAATTTTAAAACCTAATCTTTTTTTCTTAAAAAATATTATAAAAAAAACAAAAACATTTTCTATTTTCATTAGGATAGAAGGGTCAAAACCATAGTTCGCATTCGATCTAATTTGTCATCGCGCGCTTTATTTTATTTTTTATCCCAATTATTGTATCTGCTCACAGTTTGTAATAGTTTAAATTAGGACGTTTATTTACATTTATCGCTTTAATTTCAAAGGGTTTGTTTTTGGCTATGTAAATACCCGAAGCCTTGTAATAGCGTAGTTTAGTTTCCGCATTTTAAATTCCACAAAATATTAACTGTTAGATGTATGATTAGGGATGCATGACAAGAATGTATGTAATTTTAAAATGGTTAGATAACTTTAAATGTGCAAAGATAAATAATCTGAAACTGAATCACTCGCATATGCGCACTCCTAAGGTACACTCCCACTTGGTTGCCTTCGGTAAACGGTCATTGAGTATAGGATGCTTTAGTGGTCATCCTTTTGTCCAAAGATCAAAGTTGCCTCGGAAAGGTTGCCTCGGATATTGTTGCCTCGGATGATTGATCTAAGACATTAGGGTTATTACTAAGACATCCTAACATTGCTTTAGTGACCATACGTCCCTCTTCAAATTAACCCTCAAACTCCAACGATGGTGCTACCTACTCACTGATAGTGGGATAGCGATGTCTAAAGGAAACGAATACATAACGATTCTTTTTTCGAGTAGGTAGATTAGTTCTTAAGTACTTGCTCAATCAAAACAAAATTTTCACACTTACACTCCTTTACAAAACAAGTTTTCAAAAACACTTCATTATACTCTTGAAGACAGAAGCAAGAGTTAAATCAAAGTCAAAACAAAAACTTTTCAAAGCACACAAACACAAAGAAAACAAATTTTGAAAATGATGAGCAAGTACCTAAGAGCCCGTAGATAACTATGGATAGAAAGAGTGCTAATACCTTCCTTTTCTATAATCTATCCCCCATACTCAGAAATATCTCAAAAAAAGGAATTTTTTGTGCTTTTTTCCTTTCCTTGTTAGATTAAATAAAAGACGGTGGCGACTCTTGCTTACCGCGAAATTTTGCAAACACAAACGCAAAACGCAAACCAGCAATTCCTTAAAAAAGGGAAACACGTCCCGGTTCTGGCCACCGTATCACAGAACTGGAGACTCTGCTGGGGAATTAATAAGTGGGGTATACCTTAGGAATTTTTCATCATATTGTTTTCAATTGTTTGATCTGTTTGCTTTATCTTTCTGAGCTTTGTATCGGAGTTACTATAGATCCTAACCTGGATCTGGGGACACCTTTTAGGTAAGTAGCAATAGACTGTGAGGGAACTGTACGGCGTAGACCGATACAGTTGAAGCAGTAGCTACATTGGTGTGACACATTAGTTGGTACCGATATCCCTTATGGAGTAACAAGGAGAGTATGGGGCTGCTAATGGGTCATTAAGCATCAACTGACCTTAGAACCTATAATTGACACACTTGGCCATAGAAAAGTAGCAGTATGTTACACTCATTGAGACCACACTCTCGCGATGATTCCGGCCGCAAGAAAAGATTACTAAACTGGAATTATGATCGATCGAGGATGGTCAATGATATTGAGAACCTCTAGAACCCGGTTACTATTACTAGGACAGCTTGAACCAACTAAACTGCAAGAGGATAGTACCTAAACTCCATGACAGCCTGAAATTTAAGGGCAATTGTGTGACTTGTTTGCCCTTACCATGTTTGCTATCTGTGATACCTGTGGTGTGTTTTTATCATGACATCATGCATCATGACATCGCATGCATATTTCGTTAGACTAACCATTTCAAAGACCGAGGGGATTCATCTTTGTTCTGTTTTGCATATCATGGCATCTATGCGCAAAAATACCATTTGAATCATCTTCGTACAGATACCTGCTCAACTTAGAGAGTTGGTTTCAAAGGTTCCTGATACTTCTTCCTTTGTTAGAAGACATGGTCATCTCCTCATCCTGGTCACTTCCAAGTTGGATGAGCAAATAATGAGCGTGTTGTTCCAGTTCTTTGACCCGTTGCATCAATGTTTCACCTTCCCGGACTATCAGTTGGTCCCTACTTTGGAGGAGTTTTCTGATTTACTTGGCATATATATTCTAGAGAAGACACCCTTTACAGGTTTGGAGATAGCTCCTAGGCCAGAGGATATTGCTTCAGCCCTCCATCTGACAATGGCTGATGTAGTATTTAACTAGGAGACTCGGAGTGGGATGAAAGGTTTCTTGGCTAAGTTTTTGATTGATCAAGCTCAACAGTTCTGGGATAGTTTGGACTTTCAAGCATTTGAAGACATCCTGGCTCTCCTCATCGATGGCTTGGTTCTGTTCCCTAATTCAGATTCTTTTATCGATGTGAACGCAGTCAAGATTTTCATATCTCATAACCTAGTGCCTACTCTCTTGGGTGATATTCTGCATGCTCTTTATACCCGTACTGTTCGGAGAAGGGGAACTCTCATGTGTTGTACACCACTGCTGGCCAGGTGGTTTACTTCTCACCTCCCTAAATCTGTATTGAAGAATGAGGAAGGTACGGGTTGGGCTTACAGAATCATGTCCCTGGCTCATACGGACATCCTTTGGAGTACTAAAGATATGGAAAAGGTAGTTGTCATTGATCGGTGTGGGGAATACCCCAATGTTCCATTGCTTGGAATTAGAGGAGGGATAACCTATAATCCTTGTTTGGCCTTATGACAGTTTGGACGAGCTCGAAGGGATGTTCCTCATGAGTTGTTGCTTCCAGACATTGTCTTTGACTTCTAGGGGGATGTTGAGGGACATCGCCTCAGATTTATATGAGCTTGGGATAGGGTGAATAGGTCTGATCCACATGAGCTAGGAATGAAGACTTCTCTCCCGATGCAACCGTATCCACAGTGGGTTCGAGCCCTTACTCAAAAGCTGGGAATGCCATTTGAAGCTGTTTTGTCGGTAGTTGTGGAGCATACTGATGAAGAAGGGGTTCTTTATATGATCCTCCATCCTCATATGCCTACTGATTTGGGGGCATTGAAGAGGTCTTGGATCCAGTTAAGGGAAGAAAGGGATACCTACAGAGAGAAGTATCATGAGCAGGAACGGAAGATCCTGAAGCTTACAAGGCAGCTGGAGACTGAGAGGACGATCAACGATTATGTCAACACAAAAGGAAAACGACCATGGGAATTCTGATGTCTTTTATTGTTTCTAGTTTAGATTTGCTTTTCAGTATTTCTTTTGTAACGCCTTAAAGGCATTTGTTAAACATTGTTTCAAGTTTTAATCTAATAAAGTGTGTTTTATTTTGGTTTACAAATTTGAATCTCCCTAAAGTCTTTGAAATCATTTCATACGCATTCCATTCCCATGAACTTCATTACAGGTACCCTTACAGGTTTCTTATCTTCTTCGCTGTTTATTTCAGCACAACATATCTTCTGAAACATCTACTGATCAAGCCATCAAGGCTATGCAAGCTTAGAATGCTCAGTTCCAGGAGATGCTCCTGAACTTGGCCAAGAGTCAACAAGATTTGAAGACTCTTATCTTGAAGGACAAGAAGAAGAAGAAGAAGGTGGTCCTCCTGAATATAGGTCACAGGTTTGGGAACAGGTTGAGACAAGAAGCTGATTTATCTCACTCATCTGGAGGGGGAGAGAATCAAGAGGAAAGGAAGGGTTTTAGCCTTGTGGTTTTTGACAATGACACAGATTTTAATGAAGACCAGTATCCTCCTGCTGAGGATATGTATAAGCAACTTGAAGACCGGTTGAGCGCAATGGAGATCCAGAAGGTACCTGGGTTGGACTTAGGAGATTTGGGTTTGGCGTCTGGGGTGGTGATCCCCCACAAGTTTAAAGCTCCTGTCTTTTCTAAGTACGACGTGGTCTCCTGCCCAAAGCTACACCTCCGCTCGTATGTTAGAAAGATCCAACCATATACTGCTGATAGGAACCTCTGGGTTCATTTCTTTCAAGATAGTCTGTCAGGGACTCAACTTGAATGGTTCTATCAACTGGAAGGAGCTAACATCCGTAACTGGGAGGACCTTGCTGCTGCTTTTTATAAGTAATACCAGTATAATGCCGACCTTGCTCCCACACGTACTCAACTTCAGGGTATGTCTATGGGTGCGAGCGAAGGTTTTAAGGACTACGCTCAGAAGTGGAGAGATCTTGCTGGAAGAGTACAACCCCATCTGGCTGATAGGGAGTTGGTGGATATGTTTCTTGGGACTTTTTCTGGTCCATACTTCAATCATTTGATCGGTAGTTCATCGTTTGGGTTCACTTAATTGATTATGACTAGGGAGAGAGTTAAGTCCAGTATCAAGAGCGAAAAGATACAGAAGGGTACTTCGTCAAGTACAGAGAAGAAGCCTTTCAAGAAGGAGTCTAGTGCAGTTTACAACTCGAGGAGCCAAAACCGACCTGAACGCCGCCAAGAAGTTAATGCGGTGGTAATACCAAGACCCACTGTTTCCCCACAACGCAACAATCAACAAAGAGTGGAGAGACCGCAAAGACAGTATACTCGACTCAGTATGACTCTATCTCAAATTCTGCCGCAACTGTTGAAAACCAACTTGGTGATTCTGAAGGAGGCTCCAAAGAATCCTAGTACTACATCACCGCTGTATAATCCGGACGCCCGCTGTGCTTATCACTCCGATATCCCAGGGCATGATACCAATAACTGCTGGGCTTTGAAGAATAAAGTGCAGGATCTGATTGATGCTAAGGAGATTGAGTTTGAAGCGCTGGAAAAGCCTAATGTCATGACTGCTCCTATGCCCAAGCATGGAGTGAATGCTGTGGATGATGACTCATTTGTAACTTCCGTGAAAGACGTTTCTACTTCTTTAATGACCGTAAAGAAGAACTTATTATTAGTCGGTTTATTTCCGGGATGTGGTGAAGGTTTCCACCTATGTTCCATCCAGCCTACTGGTTGCTATCTATTGAAGTCAGGTATGCAACGCCTGATGAATAAGAAAGAAATCTTGTTCGAGAAAACTTTGGTTCCGTTGATTCCTGTTGAAGATGTTTCCATAATAACCATTTCCGCCAATACTTCCAAGGCTTCCTCGAGAAAGCCTGTTAGGATTACATCTGTTCCGAGAGTTGCTCCATTAATCATTACTATTCCTGGACCTATCCCTTACACGTCGGATAAGGCTGTCCCGTGGCACTATGGGGCCGATGTGTATTACCATGGGATTAAACAAGACTTGAAGGATGAAGAGGCTGATACTGATATCCGCAATATTGTTGGGTCTAGCAAAGTCACCCGAAGCGGAAGACTTTTCTTTCCTGAGATCTCCCCACCAACTGTTCGGAAACCTGTTGCTATTTCACCTACCAGTACATCTGCTACTGTCCCTGTTCATTTTCCAATCATTACCCCTGTCGCAGGGTCATCTGACGCTCAGGGCAAAGAGATCACCGGTGAGCCTGCACTGACGGAGGCACCGAAGAAGATTATTGTTGAAACCTCTAGGCAGGAGATAGAGAAAATTTTGAAGATCATCAAGAAAAGCGACTACAACATAGTCGAACAGCTGGGGCAAACCCCGTCGAAGATCTCTATGTTGTCTTTATTGTTGTGCTCAAAAGCCCATGCTAAGGCTCTGATTGCTTTCCTTAAAACTGCACATGTGCCACAGGAGACGTCTGCTGACCAGTTCAAAGATTGTGTGGCTAGTTTGACCGCTGACAACAGGTTGGGTTTCTCCGACGCAGATTTGACTGCCAAAAGAAAGAATCATAATGACGCTCTACACGTCTCAATCGAGTGTAGGGGCACTACTCTGGCCTACGTACTGGTGGATATTGGGTCCTTGTTAAATGTTTTACCCAAGAAAGCGTTAGACCGGTTGGACTATGAAAGGTTGGTGCTGAAGCCAAGTAATATTGTGGTTAGGGCCTTTGACGGGTCCAAGAGGATGGTACATGGAGAGGTGGATGTTCCTGTTAAGGTTGGTTCCCAGACTTTCGCATCTACATTATATGTGATGGAAATTCGACCATCTTATTCTTGTTTGTTGGGTCGCCCATGGATTCATAAGGCTGGGGCAGTAACTTCTATGCTCCATCAGATGTTAAAATATCCAGGGAAAGGGAAAATTGTGACAGTAAGAGGGGAAGAGGAGTACATGGTGAGCCACCTTAACTCTTTTCGGTATGTGGAAATGGATGGGGAGTTCATTGAGACCCCGTGCCAGAACTTTGAAGAAGTACCCCAGATGCTGGCATCGACTGAAACTGTTGCTGAAGATCCTCCAATGAAGATGGCTTCCATCAAGGATGCCCGGGCTGTTATTGAGAAAGGTGGGTGTGCGAATTGGGGCCAACTCCATGACTTTGTACACAAGACTGACAAGTTTGGTTGGGTTTTACTGCAGAAGCTCAACGGGCAGTTCGTCGTGCGCGGATTGGAAGACCTCCCCTGCGTATCACTAATCCGGAAGTGAATGCAATTGAAGAAGATAATGAAAAGTCTGAGTTTGACAGCTGGATTTACCCGACTACCGATGACGGATTAAGCAATTGGACATTAAAGGACTTTGTGCCCATTTCTTTCATTACACAGTAATAGACTTTTGTTTTCGATTTGTAACAGAAAATTTGAAACTTTTATGGCCCGGTGCCTTGCCCGAGACACCGTGGATTTGTTTGAGGGCTTATTATGTGTCATTTCCATATATCATCAATAAAAGCATTGGACATTTTTTTGCATTACGAATTTTGCGCTCCTTTTTTTTTTCTTTTCTATCTTGCAAAACAGCTATTGTCTTACACACACTCACATATCATAAACAGGTCCACATCCACTTTGGATCCCACTGATAACGACTCTGCTACTACCAATTATAACTTCGAAAGTACGATCAACCAAGCCGAGGACGAAGGTGAGAATGATTGTGAAGTGCCTGGGGAACTTGCTAGACTGTTACTTCAGGAAGAGAGGGCCATACAGCCGCATGAAGAGCCAGTGGAAACAGTAAATCTGGGTATGGAGGAAGACAAGAAAGAGGTTAAGGTCGGTGCAAATCTGGAGCCTATTGTTAAGCAACGGTTGTTACAGATGTTGCATGATTATGTTGAGATCTTTGCCTGGTCTTATGAAGATATGCCTGGTTTGGATACCGATATTGTGGTTCACCGCTTGCCAACTAAGGAAGACTGTCCTCCCGTGAAACAGAAAGTTCGCCGAATGCGCCCGGAGATGTCTGAGAAAATCAAGGCTGAGGTTATGAAATAGTTTGATGCCGGTTTTCTAGCAGTTACTTCTTACCCACAGTGGGTCGCCAACGTGGTTCCAGTGGCGAAGAAAGATGGTAAGGTTCGAATGTGTGTTGACTATAGGGACCTGAACAGGGCGAGCCCCAAAGATTATTTCCCTCTGCCTCATATCGACGTTCTGGTTGACAACACCGCATAGAATAATGTCTTATCCTTTATGGATGGTTTTTCCGGTTACAATCAGATTAAGATGGCTCCCGAGGATATGGAGAAGACAACCTTCGTCACGCAGTGGGGTACCTTTTCCTACAAAGTCATGCCTTTCGGATTGAAGAATGCTGGGGCAACGTATCAGCGCGCCATGGTCGCTTTGTTCCATGACATGACCCATCATGAAATTGAGGTATACGTCGATGACATGATTGCAAGGTCCCAGACTGAGGAAGAACATCTTGACCATCTTCATAAGCTATTTGACAGGTTGAAGTTATACAGACTGAGGCTAAATCCGAACAAGTGCAACTTCGGAGTGAGGTCTGGTAAGTTGTTGGGTTTCGTCGTAAGTGATAAAGGTATTCAAGTAGATCCTGCAAAGGTGAAGGAAATACAGGAAATGCCAGCTCCCTGAACAGAAAAAGAAGTCAGAGGCTTTTGGGGACGGTTGAATTACATTGCTCGATTCATTTCACATTTGACCGCTACTTGTGAGCCAATATTCAAACTGCTGAAGAAAGATCAAGTGGTAAAGTGGAATGATGAGTGTCAGGCCGCTTTCGAAAGGATCCTGGAATATCTCCAAGAGCCACCTATTATGATGCCTCCAGTGGAAGGGATACCTTTAATCTTATACTTGACAGTACTCGATAATTCAATGGGGTGCATGCTAGGGCAGCATAACGAGTCCGGCCAAAAAGAGAATGCTATTTATTACCTTAACAAAAATTTTATCGACTGTGTTGTACCCCAAAATTTGCCCTCCCATATTCTTCAAGATTTGCCAAGATCATGGTTCAAAATCTCTCAAGGGTTGCATAGTCCAATTGCCTCATAACACAGTCAAAATTAGGGTTTTGGTTCTGGCAAAGAAATTGAGGTTTTCATGGGTCCAATCAAGTCTCACATGCCTATATACATTGTCAAGTATCCCTATGTCAAGTTTCAAGACTCACAACATCAAATTGCACAGTCAAAAACCCTAAATGCTTCATAGTCAACTGCAGGGGCAAAATGGTCATTTGACAGTCAAAAGTCAAAAATTTTGGTCAACATCTTATTTTGAAGCCACAAACATAATTTAATCAATTCTTGATCATGATTCTCAAAGCATGGCTCAAAAAGTCTCAAGATGCAAAAGTTTCTATTTTTGGACAGTTGAAAAAGTCAACTGCAAATTGACCAGGGCATAACTTCCACATGGTTTATCAGAAAAATTCCATCCAAAGCTCATTTTGAATATAATGACATTTCCTACAACTCTTATTCACACTTCAAATCCAAGAAATGCTCTCACAAAAAGCTATCAATCTCAACATTATAGGTCATTTTCAAAAGTCAACAAAAAGGCACTTCAAGTCAAAGACCATAACTTGATATTGGTAAATCAAAATGACATGGGACAAAAGACATTGATTAGAAGACTTCAAGACCTTTCCAAAATGTCCAAGAACATGATCAAAGCTTAAAAATTGAGCAAGATATTCCTTGTGGAAGTTGGGAAATTTTTGGGAATTTTGAAAAGTCAACTTTGCATAAAAAGCCTCAAAATTGTTAATGGGCCTCAATTTCTTCCATGAATCATTACCCAAAGGCTATGCACGACCCATTAAGCTAAAAGGGAGTTATTTTCTTATTTTTAATTAATTAATTGAATTTTTAATCTTATTAATTCATTTAATTAAAATTAATTATGAGAAAAATACTAAATCATGTTTTTTTAAATCTTTTATGCAGTAAATTCTTCCATTATGAATCAAATATTTCGTGCATAATTCAAAAAGGAAAGATTCTACACAATTGGCAAGTTTCCATGGCAAAAAGATTTGAAAAAAAGATGTAACAAAATCAAATATTTGAATCATGAATATGCAAAGCTAACCTAATGCTCAGAGACACAAAAGCTGCGCAGAAACACCAAGAACAAAAGTGCATTTTTTTCACAAAAAGTTGAACACTGAAATCCTAATTAAAGGACGATTCAAGGCTTGAAAAGTATTCTAATACACTCCTGACACTACTAGGAAGCTTTTGCAATCGAAACCAAGTCTCCAGACTTCAAGGGTTGGTAGAACGACATCACCCTTTTCTTGAAATTGTCCATTATCGTTTTGTGATTCACATGCATTTTTCATATGTTTTTAATGTTGATTTATACTAACAATGACATTCTGAAGCTAATGGTACCCTTGAATTGAACTAATACTGCCTGTACAAGAATTCACCATGAACGCATTTTAGGGTTTCAGGAGCTTTGAATTAGGGGTTCCTTCATATGGCAAAATTGGATCACCAAACTGGTACCATTGAATTTGTGACATGAAGACGAACCATTTGATTACCTCGCACCCTTTTTATGTTTATCTATGTGCTAATCGCTATTATCTGTCATTTGTTTTTATGGGGGTTTAAAACCCCCGCTAACTGCTTGTGTTACAGGGACAAAGACGAAGAAGATGCTAGCGTGGCTTGATATTACTGGATAGTTTAAACATTGGCGCATTTTTTTGGTTATTCCAGCATAATATTGTTTTTCTATTATATTAATCACGTTCCATTATACAAACAAATAAACGCGTTGGCCTGGTTGGTGGATGAAGTGGCATGCAGGTACTGGGACCTGGGTTCGATTCCCAGGTCCCCCATATTCTCAATAATTTTTGTTGTAACGTGTTCAGGTGCAATTTCTCTCCAGTGGTCCACCATATGCGCATATGTTGGTGCCTGCCAAGTGTCCATGAGCTTCAATCTAATGGCCAAAATATGGAGACTACCATACACGTTCAGTCAACTACAAGCATGTGATCCTGGAAAGTCAAAAGGGCTTGGAATCTGTTGGGCCAAACTGATTCCAATACACCTCCAAAAGGGTCAGACACCCCCCATGGTTTGCTCCATTTTTTTTAGTTTTTATTTATTTTTCCTTTTTATTCTTTTAATCATTTTTAATTATTTTCTTTAAATTCCATAAATTAATTTTCACAGTAATAAACATAAAAAAATCAAAAATATTTATTTATTAGTATTAATTTCATCACCATTATTTTGTAAATAAACTTTAACTAATTAATTAGATTAAATTAGGTTTTAAAACTTAAATCTTTTTTCTTAACAAACTAAAATATTTAGAAACTAGGGTTTTTAACTTTCCATCATTTTTTTTGTAATAAATAATCTTTTTCTTATTATCATTATTATTAATTATTAATTAATTTTGTAAATAAAAATGTAATTAATTAATTAGGGTAAATTAGGTTAAACTTGAATATCTTTCATAAATAATTAAAAATACCTTAGAACTAGGGTTTTATTTAACTTCTAATTTTAATTAATTTTCTTTATCTTCATTAAATACAAAAAAATATAAAAAACAATTTCTTTTCTTAATTTAATAATTAATTAACTTTTAATTTCAATTTAATCTTTAAAGGGTCCAACGCCCTCGAACATTCGATTCTAATTTCTTTTCGCGCATTTATACTTATTTACTTCCTTTGCAAATATTATGTAATTGTTCAAGCCGTGTAATAGTCATTAGGAATTTATTTACTTTCCGCATTTTTATTCAAAATGGGTCTTTGTTAATTTGGCGATGTATAGACCCGCGCCTTGTAATAGCGTAGGACTTTATTTTCTGCATTTAAATTTCCGCACTCTTAAACTATTAAACTTTGCATGAAAGAATGAATGGCCTAAATTAAAAACAATGCGTAGCTCACCAAGTGCATGACAAGATAAAACATAACTGAAAACAATACACAAATTCACACACCACTCTTAGGGTACGTCTCACTGTTGCCTTGCCCCTCGAAACGTGGTCGTCGAGTATAGGACGTCTTAGTAAGTCCTTATGTCCATTGATCTAGTTGCCTCGAAACAAGTTGCCTCGGAATAAAAAAGATCAATGGCATAAGGGTAGCTTCTAAGGTGTCCTACTGTTGCTCTGGTGACCACACTGTCCCTACAAACGAATTGACCCGAACACCTCCAACGGTGGTGCTACCTACCTTTCAATGGTGGGATGACACTACCTTAAGGACTTTTACACAGCCTAATTCCTTAGGGTAGGTAGATGACTCATAGATACTTGCTCTAAAAAAACAAATCAAAACTCTTTTCACACCGACACTTTTCAAAAAGCTTTCAAAACTATTTTTCAAACACTCTTGAGGACTGATACAAGAGTCGATCTGAAATCTTTAAACGAAACTTTTTCAAAACCCACAAACACAAGAAAAGCAAAACATTTTGAAAACACAAATGAGAAAGTATCTAAGAGCCCATGGATAACCATGGATAGAAAGGGTGCTAACACCTTCCCTTTCTATAAATCTACCTCCCGAACCGAGAGACAATCTCATAAGGAATTTTGCAGTGCTTTTGTCCTGTCCATGTTGGAGAAAATAAAAGACGGTGGCGATTCTTGCTTCCGCGACATTTCGCGAAACCAGCGTTAAACAGTCAGTTCCAGATCCACCGATCACAGAACTGGAGACTCTGTTGGGGAACAATACTTAAAGTGAGGTGTACCTTAGGATAGCTCATACTTGTGTTTTCAATTGTTGTGCTTGTTTGCTTTATTATTGTGGGCTGCATCGGAGTTACATAGATCCTAACCCGGATCTGGGGATACCCTGTTAGGTAGCATAAGCTGTGAGGGACCTGTCCGGCGTAGACCGACACGGGTGAAGCAGTGGCTACGTTGGTGTGACACCTTGGTCTGTACCGATATCCCTTGTGTTGCAACGAGGAGAATATGGGTCTTTTGAGGAGTCATTAAGCACCAACCGACCTTAGAACCCTAAATGACCCAACTTGGCCATAGAACAGTAGCAGTATGCTACACTCATTGAGGCTAAACTCTCGCGATGGTTCTGGCCGCAAGAAAAGATTGCGATGCTGGAGTTATGACTAATTGAGGGTAGTCGATGATATTGAGACCCTTAGAACCCGGTTACTTCTGATAGGACAGGTTTGAGCCCACCAACTTCAAGAGGGTAGTACCCCAAACTTCATGCTGGCCTAAACTCTAAGGGCTGTCTTTGTGTGACTTGTGTGCTTTCATACTTGACTACTTACATGCTTGTTATCTGACACTTGAATTTCTCGCAGGTTTTGTTTACAGTCCTTAATCTGGACTCATAACAGGGTTTACCTACATTACTCCACGCATAGCATAACATCATACCATACCATCATACCATTGCATACATCCTGCATAAGGACTAACCCATTTCAAGGATCTCAAGGGCTTGTGATGCAGGTCATGATGAATCAAACGTATAGCAAGGGGCAAAGAGGATTTATTTCCCTCTAGCCAAGGTTGTCAGGGGCTATGACCCACTGGATATGGTGAGCCTTTGACCCTTGAAGAAGGACTCTCCATCAACATGAAGTTCCTTCAATCAAGCTACAAATTCAAATGCTAACAATCTTCTTGTTTACCCTGCGAGGTCCTTGAAAACATTGCATGCATATCATACATATCATTGCATTACAGGTACTCTCTTGACAGGTCACTCATCTCCTTCGCTGTTTATTTCAGCAATGGCTTTCCAACCGGACAACCAAGATCTCCGGGCTCAAAACGCCCAACTGCAAGAAATGTTCTTGAACCTATCCCAGGGGCAAGAGGAAATAAAGGCTCTCCTCACAAGGAACTTGATCCTAGGGAATGCAGGGGGTATCAGGAATGATCAGCTGGAAGGGCTACAAATTGAGTTGGCAACCATGAAGATCCAAATGATGGGACAGTTGATGGGCCAAATGACTCTCATTCAGAACTTAGCTCAAAAACAAGAAGAGCTTCGGGTCCTCGTCACCAAGCTGCTTCAAAATAATCAAGTGGGGCAAACAACCGGGGTTAAAGTTCCAGTCATCATTCAACCACATGCGGGGCAAGAAGACAAGGGAAAATCTCCTCAGCTTGCTTCAGGGTCACGAGCCCAGCCTCAACGGGGTAGTCAGCGTAAACGATATACGCCTGGAAGACATTTCTCGGAGACTGATATACCATCATCCTTTATACTGAAGCGCTTGTTGGAGGTCAATCTGATCACTCTAAAGGACCCTCCCAAGAATCCGAATATGACACCTTCAAGGTATAACCCCAACACCCGCTGCGCTTATCATTCAGACAGCCCGGGGCATGCTACAGACGACTGTTGGACCTTGAAGAACAAAATCCAGGACTTGATTGATGAAGGGGTACTGGAGTTCATGCCAGATGGCGAGATGAAAATATTCCGCTGAGAATTTTCCATTTAAGATGACTAGTTCAAACTAGAGGATTTTTGTTCATTAGAATTTTTCAAGTCGTAATTTTCTTTTGATTGTTCAAACAATTATTGTCATAGCAAACTTTATTACTTTATCAATGCATTACATATGTCTGTTTTGAACCCATATATTCGCATTCGCTATATGCAAATTGTTTTCATATTTTTGTGATGATCAACTCTCAATTAATAATTCTAAGCCTCTTGAGGGAGGATGACAAAAATGATACCAAAATCTACAGTATGCTTTTGAACAGACCCCGCTGATGAGGTACAGGCATTGTTTCAATTCCCAAACACTGGAGTTATAAGGAAGGTAATCCCTCGTCAACCCCTTTGAGCCAAATAAGTAGGAGTTTTGCTTTTCACAAAAAATTAAAACCCTTAATCATAACCTGGGGCAGGGTAGTTCTCTCAGTTGATCCCGGTGCACAATAAACGACATCAAAGAAGTCCTTCCGAGACAAAAGACAGTGATGGTTCCGAATAATCATAAGGATAGGCAGTCATTATCTATCAAAATAAAAATCCCAATAAGTCAAAACCTATGAAGGAGACTTACAAAACTGGGGCATCCCGCTGACTGTGATTACCAAAAGAAGAAGTTCAGGCAAAAAAGAATAGGGATAATCTAATAAAAAAGGAAGAGGTCCTACAAACCCTCAACAAAAGATGTCTGCCTATTCAAAATAAACTATCAGCATCCGAACCATCACTGGAACATCAGAGCAAAGACTCAAACAAGGTCTAACGCACGATCAGCTGAGTTTAGGTTTGAAGAACATCACGAAGAGCGGGTGGGAACAAATATAATTTTGAACCTTTATCCTTTGTTTCTTAAACCATGAACCAGGCCACGTTACAACCCTTAAAAGTCCTAGCTGAAGCATGGGTTAGTTCGAAAGCATACTGTTATGAAAGGTATCCTGACTCCTTAAGGCTTGCGGTAAAATAACGAGTTGACATCACAGTTTACAAAAAAAAAAAAAAACTCACTTGCTTTTATTGAAAAATGCATTTTCAAAAATTTCAAGACAGACATAAGTTTTGCATTCTTAAGATAACATTGTTTGCATATGATTATTTGTTTGAACAACATAGAACTTTGCGCAACGAATATCCGATGAACGAAGGTCTTCTCAACAAAAGAGTTACCTCCAGTGGAAGAAACACTTCCAATCAAGGGGCATGGCCTGATCCTGGTCCATCATCTGGGGAAGTTAAGTCTAGATTCGGAGAATCTCTCAAAAGGCCAACTAGCCTGGGGAAAATCTCCATCTGGATCACCTGGGGAATTCTGACAACGAATCTTGCCTGATCAGACATCTTCTAGTGGTACGACAACGCGGCACTACTAACAGTGACAACTCCCTGCTCTCTGAGAATGCGGACATAGTCGAAAAAATACTACGCCTAATCAAAGACCCGCTAGGTTGACACACCTAGGCAAAAATAAGGGCTTCCCGGCGAACCAAAAGGGTTCGGGCAAAAGTAAGGGATGAAATGAAAAAGTCTGTACACCCAACAAGTCGAAAACCTAAAAAGGAGGCTTGGGCAAAAAAGGGTTATCCCGGTGGACTGAAAACCCGAAAGGGCGGTCCAAGCAAAAGTTAGGGATTAAAGCGTACGACTATGTCCTGGCATCTCGTCACCTGTCTACCAGAAGATTTGTCAATTACCCCCATAGGTGCCTTTCTCCCACTGAAACTGGGGCAATAATGAGTTGTCTAAGCGATCTAGTTGCTCTGCCATCAAGGTACCAAGATAAGTTCAGCTGAAGAATGTAACCAAGATATCTCAAATCCCCAGAGAGTGAGCCAACAAGTCAACATACTCTCCCCAAGCAGAGTTAGTCTACCGTCAGCCTTAAGGAAGTTGGGTATCCCTAGCAGATCTCAACAATCCTCATCAGTATACAAACATTCTTAACAAGCATCCCCGACAGTCTTGATCTAAGATTGTTCCCTGGCGGTATACAGACATCCGGTGGAGCCACTTCCCCAGTACATCTCAAAAATTTCCCCAGGAGAGTCCAGCCCAAAAGTTTCCCCAGGAAAGTGGACTCCATCTCCCCAGCAGGAAGCTTATCCCCAGTAGATTCTGGAAGCTTGTCATCAGCAGAGCACGAACGCGTCCCCCGGCTTTATTCAAAGGTTATTTCCCCACCAGGATATAACTGGGTTATCCTCAGCCAAAAACCACGGAAAGATCGTCCCTGGCGAAGTCTTCCTATCCCCCAGCGGAGTTCATCAATTCCTTCAACATGACACATCAATGGTATCCCCAGCGGAGTTATCATTAACCTCAGCAAAGTATCTCTTTCTCCCCACAGAGTTCACTCCCCGCAGAGTAATCTATTCGCCAAGTTTATTCCCCGACGGAGTCCTCTTCTCCTACCAGTATTCTTGCGACCATCTCTCCCCAGCGGAAACAAAGCACTATCCTTCAACATCAAGCCCAGGATTTAACTTCCCGGCACTCGTCAAGGATTTATTTTCCTAGACGAAAACACATTCATAAACATCACATTTTCACACATTATAGCATGCATATACGCATCATGAACATACAATCTCATTCATTCTGAGAACATCTCGCATGTCATACATCATGACATTAAACACAACTAACGTTTTGTCTTTTCAGGACAAAGGTTAATACAAAGATAATTGCTATCAACTGTCGCAACTAAAGATCCGATTCTTGTATCTTGCCAGGGTGTATCTGTTGACGACTATATTCTAGACTCGATTCCTGTATCTTGCCAGGGCACGTCAGAAGGGTTCGAAGATCCGATTCCTGTATCTCGCCAGGGTGTATCTGTTGACGACCAACATTACCAGACTCGATTCCTGTATCTTGCCAAGGCACGTCTGAAGAGTTTGAGGATCCGATTCCTGTATCTTGCCAGGGTGTATCTGTTGACGATTAACATTACCAAACTCGATTCCTGTATCTTGCCAGGGCACGTCTGAAGAGTTTGAGGATCCGATTCCTGTATCTTGCCAGGGTGTATCCGTTGACGACTAACAGTACCAGACTCGATTTCTGTATCTTGCCAGGACACGTCTGAAGGGTTTGAGGATCCGATTCCTGTATCTTGCCAGGGTGTATCCGTTGACGACTAACATTACCAGACTCGATTCTTGTATCTTGTCAGGGTACGTCTGAAGAGTTTGAGGATCCGATTCCTGTATCTTGCCAGGGTGTATCCGTTGACGACTAACATTACCAGAATCGATTCCTGTATCTTGCCAGGGCACGTCTGAAGAGTTTGAGGATCCGATTCCTGTATCTTGCCAGGGTGTATCCGTTGACGACTAACAGTACCAGACTCGATTCCTGTATCTTGCCAGGACACGTCTGAAGGGTTTGAGGATCTGATTCCTGTATCTTGCCAGGGTGTATCCGTTGACGACTAACATTACCAGACTCGATTCTTGTATCTTGCCAGGGTGTATCCATTGACGACTAACATTACCAGACTCGATTCCTGTATCTTGCCAGGGCACGTCTGAAGAGTTTGAGGATCCGATTCCTGTATCTTGCCAGGGTGTATCCGTTGACGACTAACAGCACCAGACTCGATTCCTGTATCTTGCCAGGACACGTCTGAAGGGTTTGAGGATCCGATTCCTGTATCTTGCCAGGGTGTATCCGTTGATGACTAACATTACCAGACTCGATTCATGTATCTTGCCAGGGCACGTCTGAAGAGTTTGAGGATCCGATTCCTGTATCTTGCCAGGGTGTATCTGTTGACAACCAACATTACCAGACTCGATTCCTGTATCTTGCCAGGGCACGTCTGAAGAGTTTGAGGATCCGATTCCTGTATCTTGCCAGGGTGTATCTGTTGACGACTAACATTACCAGACTCGATTCATGTATCTCGCCAGGGTACATCTGAAGAGTTTAAAGATTTGATTCCTGTAACCAGCCAGGGAACATCTACATAAAGAGTTTGAAGATCAACTCCTGTAACAGGCCATGTAATTATTTTCTTTTCTCAGGTACGCAAATTCTCGCTAAGGAATCTCTTACGCAATCGACAACCTCCCGATGGCATCTATAAGCCCATCCTTATATTCATCAGTCTCCAAATGGCATCTATAAGCCCATTCCCACCATCACACTGCTAACATGTGAGCGCAAATTTCTGGGCACTCTAGTGTTCAATCATCTTCCACCTTCGGATTACGAAAGGCACGACAACCAATCTACATCCTCAGGTTTAAGAAGATTGAAAAGGGGCAACTGTTGTACCCCAAAATTTCCCCTCCCATATTCTTCAAGATTTGCCAAGATCATGGTTCAAAATCTCTCAAGGGTTGCACAGTCCAATTGCCTCCTAACACAGTCAAAATTAGGGTTTTGGTTCTGGCAAAGAAATTGAGGTTTTCAAGGGTCCAATCAAGTCTCACATGCCTATATACATTGTCAAGTATCGCTATGTCAAGTTTCAAGACTCACAGCATAAAATTGCACAGTCAAAAACCTTAAATGCTTCACAGTCAACTACAGGGGCAAAATGGTCATTTGACAGTCAAAAGTCAAATTTTTTGGTAAACATCTTATTTTGAAGCCACAAACATCATTTGATCAATTCTTGATCATGATTCTCAAAGCATGGCTCAAAAAGTCTCAAGATGCAAAAGTTTCTATTTTTGGACAATTGAAAAAGTCAACTGCAAATTGACCAGGGCATAACTTCCACATGGTTTATCAGAAAAATTCCATCAAAAGCTCATTTTGAAGAGAATGACATTTCCTACAACTCTTCTTCACACTTCAAATCCAAGAAATGCTCTCACAAAAATCTATCAATCTCAATATTATAGGTCATTTTCAAAAGTCAACAAAAAGGCACTTCAAGTCAAAGACCATAACTTGAGATTGGTAAATCAGAATGACATGGGACCAAAGACATTGGTTAGAGGACTTCAATACCTTTCCAAAATGTCAAAGAACATGATCAAAGCGTAAAAATTGAGCAAGATATGCCTTGTGGAAGTTGGGAAAGTTTTGGGAATTTTGAAAAGTCAACTTTGCATAAAAAGCCTCAAAATTGCTAATGGGCCTCAATTTCTTCCATGAATCATTACCCAAAGGCTATGCACGACCCATTAAGCTAAAAGGGAGTTATTTTCTTATTTTTAATTAATTAATTTAATTTTTAATCTTATTAATTCATTTAATTAAAATTAATTATGAGAAAAATACTAAATCATGTTTTTTTAAATCTTTTATGCAGCAAATTCTTCCATTATGAATCAAATATTTCGTGCATCATTCAAAAAGGAAAGATTCTACACAATTGGCAAGTTTCCATGGCAAAAAGATTTGAAAAAAAGATGTAACAAAATCAAATATTTGAATCATGAATGCATAGACTTTGGGCCTGGTTTTCTTGACCTAATTCCATCCACATACATATGCAAAGCTAACCTAATGCTCAAAGACACAAAAGCTGCGCAGAAACACCAAGAACAAAAGTGCATTTTTTTCACAAAAAGTTGAACACTGAAATCCTAATTAAAGGACGATTCAAGGCTTGAAAAGTATTCTAATACACTCCTGACACTAATAGGAAGCTTTTGCAATCGAAACCAAGTCTCCAGACTTCAAGGGTTGGTAGAACGACATCACCCTTTTCTTGAAATTGTCCATTATCGTTTTGTGATTCACATGCATTTTTCATATATTTTTAATGTTGATTTATACTAACAATGACATTCTGAAGCTAATGGTACCCTTGAATTGAACTAATACTGCCTGTACAAGAATTCACCATGAACGCATTTTAGGGTTTCAGGAGCTTTGAATTAGGGGTTCCTTCATATGGCAAAATTGGATCACCAAACTGGTACCATTGAATTTGTGACATGAAGACGAACCATTTGATTACCTCGCGCCCTTTTTATGTTTATCTATGTGCTAATCGCTATTATCTGTCATTTGTTTTTGTGGGGGTTTAAAACCCCCGCTAACTGCTTGTGTTACAGGGACAAAGACGAAGAAGATGCTAGCGTGGCTTGATATTACTGGATAGTTTAACCATTGGCGCGTTTTTTTGGTTATTCCAGCATAATATTGTTTTTCTATTATATTAATCACGTTCCATTATACATACAAATAAACGCGTTGGCCTGGTTGGTGGATGAAGTGGCATGCAGGTATTGGGACCTGGGTTCGATTCCCAGGTCCCCCATATTCTCAATAATTTTTGTTGTAACGTGTTCAGGTGCAATTTCTCTCCAGTGGTCCACCATATGCGCATATGTTGGTGCCTGCCAAGTGTCCATGAGCTTCAATCTAATGGCCAAAATATGGAGACTACCATACACGTTCAGTCAACCACAAGCATGTGATCTTGGAAAGTCAAAAGGGCTTGGAATCTGTTGGGCCAAACTGATTCCAATACACCTCCAAAAGGGTCAGACACCCCCCATGGTTTGCTCAATTTTTTTTAGTTTTTATTTATTTTTCCTTTTTATTCTTTTAATTATTTTTAATTATTTTCTTTAAATTCCATAAATTAATTTTCACAGTAATAAACATAAAAAAAAATCAAAAATATTTATTTATTAGTATTAATTTCATCACCATTATTTTGTAAATAAACTTTAACTAATTAATTAGATTAAATTAGGTTTTAAAACTTAAATCTTTTTTCTTAATAAACTAAAATATTTAGAAACTAGGGTTTTTAACTTTCCATCATTTTTTTGTAATAAATAATCTTTTTCTTATTATCATTATTATTAATTATTAATTAATTTTGTAAATAAACATGTAATTAATTAATTAGGGTAAATTAGGTTAAACTTGAATATCTTTCATAAATAATTAAAAATACCTTAGAACTAAGGTTTTATTTAACTTCTAATTTTAATTAATTTTCTTTATCTTCATTAAATACAAAAAAACATAAAAAACAATTTCTTTTCTTAATTTAATAATTAATTAACTTTTAATTTCAATTTAATCTTTAAAGGGTCCAACGCCCTCGAACATTCGATTCTAATTTCTTTTCGCGCATTTATACTTATTTACTTCCTTTGCAAATATTATGTAATTGTTCAAGCCGTGTAATAGTCATTAGGAATTTATTTACTTTCCGCATTTTTATTCAAAACGGGTCTTTGTTAATTTGGGGATGTATAGACCCGCGCCTTGTAATAGCGTAGAACTTTATTTTCCACATTTAAATTTTCGCACTCTTAAACTATTAAACTTTGCATGAAAGAATGAATGGCCTAAATTAAAAACAATGCGTAGCTCACCAAGTGCATGACAAGATAAAACATAACTTAAAACAATACACAAATTCACACACCACTCTTAGGGTACGTCTCACTGTTGCCTTGCCCCTCGAAACGTGGTCGTCGAGTATAGGACGTCTTAGTAAGTCCTTATGTCCATTGATCTAGTTGCCTCGAAACAAGTGGCCTCGAAACGGTTGCCTCGGAATAAAAAAGATCAATGGCATAAGGTAGCTTCTAAGGTGTCCTACTGTTGCTCTGGTGACCACACTGTCCCTACAAACGAATTGACCCGAACACCTCCAACGGTGGTGCTACCTACCTTTCAATGGTGGGATGGCACTACCTTAAGGACTTTTACACAGCCTAATTCCTTAGGGTAGGTAGATGACTCATAGATACTTGCTCTAAAAAAACAAATCAAAACTCTTTTCACACTGACACTTTTCAAAAAGCTTTCAAAACTATTTTTCAAACACTCTTGAGGACTGATACAAGAGTCGATCTGAAATCTTTAAACGAAACTTTTTCAAAATCCACAAACACAAGAAAAGCAAAACATTTTGAAAACACAAATGAGAAAGTATCTAAGAGCCCATGGATAACCATGGATAGAAAGGGTGCTAACACCTTCCCTTTCTATAAATCTACCTCCCGAACCGAGAGACAATCTCATAAGGAATTTTGCTGTGCTTTTGTCCTGTCCATGTTGGAGAAAATAAAAGACGGTGGTGACTCTTGCTTCCGCGACATTTCGTGAAACCAGCGTTAAACAGTCAGTTCCAGATCCAGCGATCACAGACTGCGAGACCCGATACTCGTTGCTTGAGAAAACTTGTTGTGTTTTGGCATAGGCTACTCGCCGACTGAGACAGTATATGCTGACTCACATTACTCTATTGATATCAAAGATCGATCCAATCAAGTATATCTTCGAAAAGCCTTCCTTGTCCGGAAGAGTAACAAGATGGCAGATGATCTTGATTGAGTATGACATCCAATACACGACCCAAAAGGCAATTAAGGGAAGTGTGTTGGCAGATCATCTGGCACATCAGGCAGTGGATGATTACCAGTCTATGAACTTCGAGTTCCCGGATGAGAATATCATGTTGGTGACTGACTGTGAGACACCTGAACTAGATGAAGGACCTGAGGAGGGATCCCGATGGTCTATGTAATTTGATGGAGCTTCAAACGCTTTGGGTAATGGAATTGGCGCCATGATCATATCTCTTGAAGGCTCTCATACTCCGTTTACCGCCCGACTATATTTTAACTGCACCAACAATACGGCGGAGTATGAAGAGTGCATCATGGGTCTTCGAGCAGCTATTGACCTAAGGATTAAGTTCTTAAGTGTATTCGTAGATTCCGCTCTCGTGATCAGTCAGATCAAAGGCGAGTGGGATACGAAGCACCCAAATCTTATTCCATTCAAAGAGTATGTATTGACGTTGCTTCCGCACTTCGAGGAGATAACCTTTGAACACTTCCCAAGAGAGGAGAATCAGTTAGCGGACGCGCTAGCTACAATGTCTTCTATGTTCAAGTTCAGGTGGGACAATGAGGCTCCCCAGATTACCATTGAAAGGTTGGACGAACCCGCACATTGCTGTGACATTGAAACTGAATAGGTAACAGAAATGCCCTAGTTTCACGAGGTAAAGAGGTATCTTAAGGCTCAAGAATACCCTGAGGGTGCATTTGTTAATGATAAGAAATTTCTGAGGAGGTTCGCGGCGAATTTCTTCATCAGTAATGGTATCCTTTACAAGCGTAACCTTGACTCGACCTTACTGCGATGTGTGGATAAGAGCGAGGCAGAAAGGATTATGGAAGAGCTACACGAAGGTACTTTCGGAACTCATTCCAGTGGACACCATGGCAAAGAAAATCCTACGGGCAGGATATTATTGGTCCACCATGGAAGCCGACTGTTATGAGCATTCTCGGACCTGTCATAAGTGCCAAGTGTATGATGATAAGGTGCACATACCTCCAGTTCCTCTGAACGTCTTGACAACGCCTTGGCCTTTTGCAATGTGGGGCATCGACATGATCGGCGAGATCAGACCTACTGCGTCCAACCGGCATCGTTTCATCCTGGTAGCTATTGATTACTTTACGAAGTGGGTTAAAGCAACTTCCTTTGCTACTATAACCAAGAACGTCGTGGCACGGTTTATTCGGCACAATATGATATGTCGATATGATGTACCGGAGAGGATCATTACGGACAATGGTACAAATCTCAACAATAAGATGATAACCGAACTCTAGTAGCAGTTCAAGATACATCATCACAACTCTTCTCCCTACCGGCCGAAGATGAATGGGGCTGTTGAAGCGGCTAATAAGAACCTCAAGAAGATTGTAAAGAAGATGACAGTGACATACAAAGACTGGCACGAGATGTTACCATTTGCTCTTCACAGGTACCGTACCTCAGCGCGGACGTCAACAAGGGCAACACCTTATTCCTTGGTATAAGGCATGGAGGCTATCTTGCCCATTGAAGTTCAGACACCCTCTCTTCGAATCATGAAGGATGCAGGTTTGAGAGAAGATGACTGGATTCAGAATCGGCTTGATCAGCTGAACTTAATCGATGAAAAGAGACTCACTATTATTTGTCATGGTCAAACGTATCTAAAACGGATGATCAAGGTATTTAACAAGAAAGTTAAACGACAACAGTATCAAGTTGGGGATCTGGTGATCAAACGCATTATCTTACCACAAGGTGATCCTAGGGGAAAATGGACCCCTACTTACGAAGGGCCATTTGTAGTTAAGAACATTTTCTCAGGAGGAGATATGATTCTAACCACCATGGATGGTGACGACCTTCCTGACCCCGTCAATGCAGACATAGTGAAAAGATACTACGCATAATCAAAGACCCGCTAGGTCGACTGGCCTAGGAAAAAATAAGGGCTTCCCGGTGAACCAAAAGGGTTCGGACAAAAATAAGGGATGAAAATGAAAAAAAATCTGTACACCCGGCAAGTCGAAAACCTGAAAAGGCGGCTTGGGCAAAAAAGGGTATCCCGGTGGACTGAAAACCCGAAAGGGCGGCCCAGGCAAAAGTTAGGGATTAAAGCGTAACACTATGTCTCATTGGATCATCTTGCAACCAGACTTCGGTATCGACTATCAAGCTCAAACGACACTAATCAATCCGATCTACCTTCAACCAAGTAGAAAAGTGATGAGATGCTCGAGGATATAAAGGCAATAGTAGAGTTGGACCCAGTGGGATTGTTCACATAGCTGTTTTTCTTTGTTTTACACAAACTGTATAAATTCTATTGTTCGGCAGCGTTCTCTTACTAGGATGCCAGCCTCTTGTACAAAAACGCCTATTTACAGGCCAAACTTCAAAGTCAATACAATTCATTTTCACAAATAAATTTCAAATGGTTTTTCTTTTTTCTGTTTTGTTTTGCAAGAACGTCCAATGTTCATTTTTGATATATGCATTTGACAAATAATTGTTGTTCATGAATATTTGCATACAAAACAAAAAGACGATTACTCGTAATATCAGGAACAGGGGCAAATAAGAATTGTCTAGACCTTACAGTTGCTCTGTCCACTAGGTACATGAATAAATTTAGCTGAAGAATATGACTAAGGTACATTCACTCCCCGCAAATTAAGAAAAGATAGTAGTGTTAACTCTCCCCAGCTGAGGCTCGCAATCGCGAATGAGGCAGTAAAATTTTCCCCAAGCAGAGTTTATCTATCATCAGCACTGGAAACTTATCCCCAGTAGAGGCTGGAGGATTGTCCCCAGTAGATCCTACAAGGTTATCCCCAGTGAAGTCGCAATTGGAAAATCATCCCCAGCGGAGTTCATTTTATTTACAAACAGAAATTCAACCCCCAACAAGTTTCATTATCACCAGCAACGACAATTCATCCCCGGATGAGGTTATTCTTCCCAAATCAACAGGTCCTCTAGCAGAATGTGTCCTCCTCACAGAGTCATTTCCTCATCAGTTTATTCCCAAGCGGAGTTATCCTCTCCCGCAAGTTTATTCTCACAACCATCTTCATTCACTATCCCCAGCGGAAACGAAGAATTCAACTCTTTTTTTCCAGTAACAATCCGGGATTTATTTTCCCCAGCTAAAAGCATCACATTTCCATACATCGTGACATGCATACGCATTATACAACATAATATCATTTATTTTGAGAACATCATTGCCTGATACATATCATGCATTACATACAGCTAACCTTTACCGTTCAGGAAAGATACAATCAAACTCTCACAAATTCAAGCTGTGAAGCCCGGGTACGACTGATAATAGTTTAATCGTCAGTTGAATACAGACGACCGATGTTCCTAAAATTCAACTTTCCTCTTCAATAGAGATGATTCCTCACTTGAATACGGATGACTGAAGTTCCTAAAAATTCGAAAGAGATGACTCCTCAGTTGAATACGGACGACCAAAGTTCCTAAAATTCAACAGAGATGATTCCTCAGTAGAATACGGACGACCTAAGTTCCTAAAATTCAACAGAGATGATTCCTCAGTAGAATACGGATGACTGAAGCTCCTAAAATTCAACAAAGATGATTCCTAAGTAGAATACGGACGACCGAAGTTCCTAAAATTCAACAGAGAGGATTCCTCAGTAGAATACGGACGACCAAAGTTCCTAAAATTCGACAGAGATGATTCCTCAGTAGAATACGGACGACCGAAGTTCCTAAAATTCGACAAAGATGTTTCCTCAGTTGAATACAGACGACCGAAGTTCCTAAAATTCAACAGAGATGTTTCCTCAGTAGAATACGGACGACCGAAGTTCCTAAAATTCAAACAGAGACGACTCACCAGCAGAATAACAAACGGCTGCAGCTCCTAAAATTCTATTTCTCTCAACAAAGATCAGCCTTCCCTAGCGGAATCTTCCTCAATGACAAGTATACAAGCTCTCGCTAAGGAATCTCTTATGTGATCGACACTCCTTCGGATGGCATCTTTAAGCCCATCTCCCATCATCAGTCTCCAAATGGAATCAATAAGCCCATTCCCGACATCACAAAACAATTACCACTTCATGCGAGTGCAAATTTCTGGGCACTCTAGTGTTCAATCATCTTCCACCTTCAGATCACAAAAGGCAGACAAGCCAATCTACATCCTCATGTTTAAGAAAATTGAACAGGGGCAGCTGTTGTACCCCAAAATTTTCCCTCCCATATTTCTCAAAACATTTCAAGAAAGATCCCCAAGTTGCTCAAGGTAGTCCAAGGGTTGGCCAGACAAGCTCTCTCCTAAGGCAGTCTACCTCAAATTAGGGTTTCATGTTGCATCAAGATATTTGAGTCCAAGGGATCCCAAATGTTCACCAATGTCCTAATATGTTCTCAAAGATCATCCATGTCAAGTTTTAAGCCCTACAGAGAAAGTTTGCTCAGTCAATTGCTTAAAGGCCTGAAAATCGACTGTGTTAGGGCAAAAGTCAACCGTGGCCCACATGTAGCCAAACTTCAAGAGTTTTGGTCAACTTCCTCATCTTTAAGTATATTTAATAATTTGATCAAGGGTTGATCATGATTCATCAAGTATTGCTCATAATTCCTCAAGAATCAAAAGTTGCTAAATTAGGGTTTTGTAGGAAAAGTCAACTCAACTTTGACAAAGCATAACTTTCTCATACTTTATGAGAAATGACCCATCCAAAACTAATTTTGAAGAGGATGCCATTCCCTACAATCCATCTTAATCTCCCAAGTTCAAAATATGCACTCACAATAAGTTATGAATTTGGACATTATAGGTCATTTTGGAAAGTCAACAAAAACACCTTTTTTGTCAAAGCTTCATACATGCGCATGGAATATCAAAATGAGATGAAACCAAAAGGGTTGATTAGAGGACATCTCAAGTTTTCTAAAAAGTCCAAGAACACCTCCAAAGAGTCAAAATTAGGGAAGTTATGCATTGGTGAAGTTGACCTTTTTTGCAAAATTGCCAAAAGTCAACTATGCCTAAAACTTCAAATTTTGCCAAATGGGTCCAATCTTTTTCACTTGTTTTGAGTTGACAACATAGTCCACGAGCTCTAGCCCTTGCCACTTGTCATTATCATGTTTTTATTATTTATTTTGATTTTGATTTGATTTAAATCAATTTTAATCAAAATAAATCATATAAAATCCAACATATTGAAAACAAAAGATTTTATGCTTGTTTCAGGTTTTATTATACAGCTAGCAAATATTCAAATTCGTATCAAGGCATGGTGTGTACAAAAAGATTGAATTAAGCCATTTTTGGAAAGATTTTCAAGGTGTATCAAATCAAGATCCAATTCATTGATGGGGGAAGATTGAGATCAGCTATCAACCCTAATCCATTCCTTGATACATATAGAACGTGTGCAGACTCAAAACTAGGTTAGAAAGAGGCGCAGCAAGGAGAACAAAAACTTGAAAAATAAAGAAAAAGTGCAAGATCGAATTTAGTGTTCCAGACATCCTCAAGGCCTTCCAGCTATCTCAATTGATTCCTGAGACTCCCAGCAAGCGAAAGCAATCGAAACCAAGCATTTTCAAGCCCTACATCTCACTGTAAGTCAGTCACGATACCTCACTTTTCTTGAAATCGAATTCCATGACTTAGGCATTGATAGCATGAACTAATGGTATATTCATGATCTTTAAGACATATGCAAGCTTTCTGTATAGTTTAATTGCATTTATATGACCTATATTAGATTTCACCATTGTTAGGGTTTGTAGCTTCGAATTAGGGTTTTTGCTTGCAGGTGAAATCAGCTTTCATGAATGGTACCATCATGTTCAGGAGGACGAGACAAGTCCAATCATGGCATTAGATGTCATTTATATGGCTCAAGGAGGATTTTGGAACGAGCCCTGTCAATAGCTACGAACATACGTCCGTAGGTAAAAGTTTGAAACTTTTACCCACGGAGAGAGGAGGAAGATAACCAGTTGGCGCCCATCCATTGGCCCATTCAAACTCTGGCGCGCGTATTTTTGACACCTTCCACTAATTCTTGTTTTATATATATTATTATTATTCATTATTTATACAACAAACAGCAAGTGGTGCAGTGGTGAGCGTAGTGTGGAAATTGCCTCAAGACCTGGGTTCGAATCCCAGGTCCCCCAAATATTTCATGTATTTATTCCTTTCAGATTCAGATGCGCACCAAGAGCCAAGGTCCATAATGTGACCTCACAATCTAGTTTGCCAAGTGGCTTGGGATCCAGATCTGATGGCCAGCATGAAGGAACATCGTGAGCCTAGTTAAACACAAATGCGCTTGATTTCAGAAGTCAACGTGGACTTCCCTCTTCTTGGGCCCAGATTCTGCTTTTTACACCCCCATATTCAGGCCCATTCTCTCTTTCTATTTTCTTTTCTATTTTATTTTATTTCTTTTAATTTATTTAATTATTTTACTAACAATCAAATTATTTTCTTTTTATCAAAAAATCACAAAAATATTATTTTTCACCAATTAGATTTAGGTATATTTTTTATCAATAAATTTATTAATTTAATTAGATTTGTTAATTTAGATAACTTTAATTTCTTTTTTGTACATAATTAAAATTAATTAGAACAAAATAGGTTTTATTTCAAATTTAATTTTTCTTTCTTTTCTTAAAAATAACAAAAAAACTAAAAAATAGGCTATGTAATTATTTTTATTTTATTAATTTAATCACTAATTAATTTGTATATTTAATTTTAAAACCTAATCTTTTTTCTTAAAAAATATTTTAAAAAAAACAACAAAAACATTTTCTATTTTCATTAGGATAGAAGGGTCAAAACCCTAGTTCACATTCGATCTAATTTGTCATCGTGCGCTTTATTTTATTTTTTATCCCAATTATTGTATCTGCTCACAGTTTGTATTAGTTTAAATTAGGACGTTTATTTACATTTATCGCTTTAATTTCAAAGGGTTTGTTTTTGGCTATGTAAATATCCGAAGCCTTGTAATAGCGTAGTTTAATTTCCGCATTTTAAATTCTGCAAAATATTAACTGTTAGATGTATGATTAGGGATGCATGACAAGAATGTATGTAATTTTAAAACGGTCAGATAACCTTAAATGTGCAAAGATAAATAATCTGAAACTGAATCACTCGCACATGCGCACTCCTAGGGTACACTCCCACTTGGTTGCCTTCGGTAAACGGTCATTGAGTATAGGATACTTTAGTGGTCGTCCTTTTGTCTAAAGATCAAAGTTGCCTCGGAAAGGTTGCCTCGGATATTGTTGCCTCGGATGATTGATCTAAGACATTAGTGTTATTACTAAGACATCCTAACATTGCTTTAGTGACCATAAGTCCCTCTTCGAATTGACCCTCAAACTCCAACGATGGTTCTACCTACTCACTAATAGTGGGATAACGCTGTCTAAAGGAAACGAATACATAACGATTCTTTTTTCGAGTAGGTAGATTAGTTCTTAAGTATTGCTTAATCAAAAAAAAATTTTCACACTTACACTCCTTTACAAAACAAGTTTTCAAAAACACTTCGTTACACTCTTGAAGACAGAAGCAAGAGTTAAATCAAAGTCAAAACAAAAACTTTTCAAAGCACACAAACACAAAGAAAACAAATTTTGAAAATAATGAGCAAGTACCTAAGAGCCCGTAGATAACAACAGATAGAAAGGGTGCTAATACCTTCCCTTTCTATAATCTACCCCCCGTACTCAGAAATATCTCGAAAAAAGGAATTTTTCTGTGCTTTTTTCCTTTCCTTGTTGGATAAAATAAAAGACGGTGGCGACTCTTGCTTACCGTGACTTTTTGCAAACACAAACGCAAACCACAAACCATCAATTCCTTAAAAAAGGGAAACACGTCCCGGTTCTGGCCACCGTATCATAGGAAGGTATTAGCACCATAAACATATACAATACTTCACAGGAACCTCTTTGAATTTTTTTGTATTTTGGATTTAAAATGTGTATACAAAAATAGATGGTGGAAATGAGAACAAAAGTTTTTTTTACAATAAGGGATCAGGGTACTCGTATTTCACCTCAAAAAATTTATAACACATGTGTGTTGGTTAATTTTAAGGGAAGAGACATCATCGTCATATCCGAGTGGAAAACATACTTACTACCCACAATTATGAGAAAGGAGAATTTACATCATCTAAAAGTGGAGGATATAGCTTGTATTTTAAAATCTACAGAGCCTCACTCAACACCCAAGTGGAAAATATATCACTTCATCGCATATCGTAGAAGTATAGTAGCTCGCGTCACTACAAGAATTGGCAAGAGTCTAATATTTTGAGAAAAAATTTAAAGTAAAAATTCAAAGTGGCAAAATTATTAGAATGAGTTTGATTTAATTTTAGTATTCTAACAAAAAAATGTCAAAATATGATTAAGTTGGTTAAAGTTTGATTAAGAAAAAAGTTTGAAAATACATGGACCTTAGTCCAAGTTTATTATGAAATCGGTTCAAGTTAGAAAACAAGAAGAGTTTTGAAAAGGTGAGAGAAGATTTTAAAATTAAATAAGATAGGAGGAGATGAAGGGACTATCCTAAAGAATAAGGTAAAATCTAGAGAAAAGAACCATCTAACCAACAAGAAGTTAACACTTAACATAAAGAAGTCAATGTAGAATTCCCATCCTTTGGATTGAAACCAAGCAAGCAAAGATCCCAAACTTCTTAGAAATATCAAGCTTTAGATGAATTAAGTATTTGCAAAAATTGGGTAGAGTAACAACTGTATACAGAGGAATTCTGAATCACAAAAAAAGCACATAATCAGAATAACCTGCACATAAAGAAAATCAACCCAATGTCTTAAGATAAATCCCAAGAACTCCAAACAAAATAACAACAGAATCCCAAGGTCCCAAGGGTAATCAAGGCTTATAATCCTAAGTCCGAGAGGTCCACAAATCCATTATGCCAAGGATAGTAACCAAATATTCCAAGTAACCTTAAAGTTTTTTATTGTTCAAGTTGATTATTAAGTGTTTTTAAAAAGAAAATAAAATCTCAAATGAGCAAAGATAAAATGACATAAAGATAAATGCTTAAATGAGCAAAGATGAAAATAGCATGAAATGTAAATTTTAAACTAAATGGTGCGTAAGAGTAAAGGCATAAAGTAAATGCACAAATTAAAATCACAAAGTAAATTCAACTTTTAATGAATTAGAAGTTAGTGCTTAGTTTAATGACCATCTTGAAACTTGCATTTGAAAACTCATTAGAAGATTGATAAAATCAAAGCATCTCAACAACAAGTTTCATTTTCTTTTTTTCAAATATATCATTCATTTGAAGTACTCAAGGTAAGCATATATGATCAATGATATCTAAATGATCCACTTAGACCAATATTCATGAAAATTCATTAGATGATTGATAAGAGCGAAGCCTCCTAACAGTGAACCTCAAGGTTATTGGATCTAAGGTTTAAAATTAGCATGCTTGGGCTTGCAAACATAGGTTTAGGCCACGAATGATCATTTCTCGAATCGGGACATATTTAGCGCTATATTAAGCTATCATAAGTGAACTTATGTAGAAGTCACACCTATTTTGAGGCTGGTCAATAATAATCTATGTACCACATGATAGAGAAATGATATGTAGATCATTATCCAACAACATGTAGCATAAGTAAGAAAGGGATAAGATGAAGAGTGATGGGATGTATCAGATTAAATTAGGGTTTCAAATATCATCAACATTGTTGTACCCCAAAATTTGCCCTCCCATTTTTATTCAAGGCATGATCATTGAGGTCCTTAGTGGCTCAAGAAGCTTCAAATGATTTCCATGACACCCTATATGCCTCTGCATAATAGCACATCTGGAAGAAAGAAAAGAAGTGTACATAACAAGTTATAGGACATAAGCTGAAAATATGCCCAAGAGCATTTGGGTCGAAACAACTTCGACAACAATATGCAGTCTAATTTGATGGCCAACAATGCACCAGGATTGAAGGAAGGATGGTTCGAAAGAAAGCTTGAGGAGGTTTTTGTGAAGTCTTCGATTGGAAGAGCTAGTAAAGAGTGTCATCGAAGGGTTCATTTTTGAACCATGAAAATGTAAGATATTCGAAGCATTACAAGGAAGGAACACTTTGATTTCCATGTTAGTTGAATTGATGCTTCGAAAAGAAGAAGATGGTGAATTCAGAAGCTTTGATCTTATGGTTTGAAGGACATACAACCTTCAAACATGGTGTGATTGAAGGAAAGTTTAGAGACAAATCAGCCAAATATGAGTCATCTTAGAATTTTGGGATTAATGTGTTTCAGGCATGTGCCTGAACAGACAAGGAATGAGTTGGGTGATCGATAGTGAAGTCTTGGTGCTCATAGGTTATCCTTCGATTGGCGCATAATAGTTGTATTCACCATTTGAAGGTGGACTAGTGAGAAATAAAGATATTCTTGTAGACAAAAGCAAAGGGTGGGAGTTGGAATCGAGGAACCACCTACACAACTGTGTTCGAAAGAAAGAATAAAACGAAGCTTCGACAGGCCAAGATGAAGACATGATGCTTCGATTGGTCTGATTGAGTGATAGGAGATTAAAAGGAGCAGGAACTGTTCGATTAGGTTTGAAATTCTGGCTGCAGATACTCAATGTCACGTTCAATGTTATGACACCGTATCTGACTTACTATATGACAGTAAATACAAAAGCAATAAAGAACACAGTCAATTGTTTACCCAGTTCAGTGTGCAACAACACCTACTCTGGGGGCTACCAAGCCAGGGAGAGAATCCACTATAAGAGATGTTAATTCAGGAATAAACCAACCAGTTTATCTCCTTCACTTAAGACCTACCCAATGCAATTCTAATCTAAGTACAACTTAAACCTGAGTTCCTACTCACTCCCCCTCAATCACAGCAGTGATACATAAACCAATTTGACTTAAGAATTGATGAAGACACTCTTCAAAAAACACACACTTGATTAAGCTTCACAGCTTTTTAATCAAGCAACACAATCACTCGTGCTTCACAGCTTTGAGTGATGTACACAACTAACTTGACTCTGCTTCACAGCTTTAGTCAAGGAACATTCAAACACTCTTGCTTCAAAGCTTTGAGTGCTACACAACCCTTACAAATAGAAACCTATTCCAAGGCACTTATCACAATGATAATTGCTTGGAGTACAATGAACAAATCTATACAGATTACAAATTGATCTCCTAATCAATCAGCAGCGGTCCTTGAAAAACAGCAGCTCTGTTGAATATATAGCAGCTGCAACTTCAGTTAGGGTTTCCAAAAACCTAGGGTTAATTCCGTTTGACCTAAAGACCAGGTCACAGGACTTTATTAACCAGGTTAGGGTTGAGCTAGGTTACCCCTCAGAAAACGCAGGATTCTGTTCAGAAAGGACTGAGTTATTTCCTGAAAAAACTCAGACTTATCCAATCCTGCAATCCTGTTAGTTCAGAACAGGATGTCATAACATCTGTTATGACATCTGAGAAAACCTATCTACTGATTTAGCAAAATGTGATCATTTTGCAAAATGCTCAGATACACACTTATAAACATCAGTATTTGAATTACAATATTTTTCTGCAAAGGTACCTAATGAGTTAGTACAACCTGAACTAGAATGTTATGACATCAGTCATGACATTCACACATACACTTGGGATTTACCAAAAATGCAAGCCAATACCTAAACACCTACAAACTCCCCCTTTGGCAGATTTTTGGCTAAAGACCCTAAACAATCAGAGATAGATAGCAGCAGAAATAAGTGACAGCAGAAAAATAGAATGACAAGTACTACAAGTACTAATTAAGTAAGTACCAAAATATTCTCCCCCTCTTTAGCCACAAATGGGCCAAAGATACATGTTCAGAAAATTTTACAGTTATCCAAAACAAAATAATATGATCAGCAGCAGACAACAACAGAACACACTTCCAAACTCTACCAGATATCAGCAACCAACCAGCAACACCACCAAACAGCAATCAACCTTCAAGCACTGTCATCAGACTCAGAGGAGCTAGTTTCTTCATTGTTGAGATGTCCTTCAGTTTCTGCTTCAGCTTCCTCCTTTTCTAGTCTGGCAATTAGAATTTCTAGGGTCCTTTTTCTAGCATCCATCTCTTTGCAAGTTTCTTTTAAAACAACTATGACATCTGATGTCTTGGACTGGGTCTTTACAGACGATGTCTCAGCTGATGTTATGACAATGTCTGGAGCATGAGATCCCTGAAACAATTTGTAGTGCAGGCCAAGGGCAGGAGCTCTTTTGCAGATTGTATCTCTTGCTACAAGGATATCAGGGTATTGTGCAAGGATGATTCCACAAAGGAGGGAGGGAAAGGCAATTGGTCCTTTGACAGCATAACTGCCAGCATGCTTTAAAGTTTGTTCAAAGATGTACCTTCCATAGTCAAAGGCAGTCTTGGTTCCTACAGCATAGATAAATCTCCCCAATCCCGTGGAGATAGTTGATTTGTGATTTGTAGGCACCCAGTTTGCTGCACCTATTTTATGCAAGATGGCAAATTTCATGCTGAGTTTACTAGCCTTCAGCTTCCCTTTCAAAGGCCAGCACTTTACTTGCCTGGCTGTGATGGTTAGACAAACTTCATTGTCAGTTGCCTCTAGATCAGGACAGTCCTCATTTGTTCTTCCAAGAAACTTGTTGATTTCTGATGAAGAGAACTTGACCCTTCTTCCTCTAACAAACACACTCTCAAAGTCAGTTGACCTTCCATCAGCATAATCAATTGACAAGTTCACTACAAACTCCTTAACCAGATTTTCATAACATTTGTTAAACTTTATCACTGTCTTCATTAGCCCAGCATTTTTGATCAGATCCATGATGTCTTTGCACTCCAAGGCATCATTGTTGAGTTCTCTCTCCAAGGCTATTCTCTTTAAGCAAACATACTTCCATCTGTTTGCATTGTCAGGGTGATGAAAAGAGATGTTGTCTGTTGGCACTTCAGGCACTCTAGCAATCTTGCTGGAGGGGAGCTTCCTTCTGATGGGAGTTTCTTCAATATCAATCTCAAATTCTGATTCATCATCAGAATCAGAAGTTTCAGGTTCTTTACTTTTCTTAGAGATTGGTTGTCTAGCAGTCTGCACCTGTGCCTTCTTCCCTTTTGTCTGAATACTTTTCTCAGCCATGCCTTCAGCCTTGGATTTCTTAGCATCAGGTTTATCATTCTGACTACTCTTTCTTTTCATCAATCTCCTAGCTATGCTAGGGTTCACATTAGCAATCAGTTCATTATCTGAGTAATCTTCATCCACATCAATGATAGGTGGATCAGCAGCCTTTTCAGAGGGGTTCTGAATGTTGTCTTTTGGTGTCACAACATCCTCAGTGACATCTACATTTTCAGAACCTTCCACATTTGGACTTTCTGATTGATTTAAAGGGATAGAAATCCCCGGTACAAATTGGTTGCCACTCAGAATGCTAGTAACCAGCCTAGCAATAGCTTGGTGTACTTGAACTGATCCTTCTCTATTAGGTACAGAAGACGAAGGATGAGAAGAATTACCAGAGGCTGTAGCTTGAGCTCTTCCTGCATGTCTGGTTCTGAGCTTTTTGACTCTGGCTGGGTCAGTTTCCATCTCCCTGAGAGGAGTGACCTCAAGAACTTTAGATTCTATGCATGTAGTGATTGCCCTAGAATCTTGATCAGATGATGACGATGATGAGGAAGACGAAGCCGCCATGGTGGAAGACGATGTCTGAGACATTTTGATTGACTTTGAGTAATAGTAGCAGTTTGAGAAAAATCTTTGATTGGGAGGAGGAAACAGGTTGCAAGGATGAGAGAGGTAGGGGGTAAAAGGGAGTCTCTTCAACTTCTTAAAGCTTTTGAAGGAATTGTGAAAGAATATGATTAACCCACTAAATAGAAAATTAATCCCTTCAACCCTTGTTTTAAGCAAAACTAATTGCTATAATTTCTCATGTTGGTGAATACCCAACCTGCCCCTCAAATTTTCAAGTTTATTTCCAACAAGAGCCTTGGTAGAAGAATCAGTCAGCTGAAGCTTAGAGAAACTATGTTCCAGTTTAAATGACTTCTTCTCTTCAAAGTCAATAGGGTTCAAGGAAATGTTGAATGTTTTCAGATTGTCACAACACAATGTCACAACATCTTGTGTAACATTGTACTCAGGGAGCATCTGTTTTGACCAGATGTTTTGAGAACAGAATTTATGAGACTTGTTATTTCCAACACATTCTTCTTCAAGTTTATTTGCCACATCACATATATTATCAGCCTGTAGTTTTGGAGTTCTTCTGACAGCTTCCATAGAAATAGCTCTTTTCATTCTTCCAAGCTTATGCTGCCACAGTTTCATCTCTTTTTCTTCTTTGATGATTTGACACATAGTGGAGATATCAGTGTTCTCAGGCTGCCACACGTAACAGTTATCTTTGGATTTGATTCCTCTCATTACAACATCTAGTTTTTCATTAATTACTAGACATTCAGATCTTGAGAAGTTGACCATGAATCCTAGATCACATAATTGACTGATACTAATGAGATTAGTAGTCAACCCTTTTACCAGCAGTACTTTATTCAGACTTGGAACTCCAGGGCAGTCCAAATTACCAACTCCTTTGACTTCACCTTTAGCACCATCTCCAAAGGTCACAAAACTGGTGGTGTGAGGCATAACATTATTGAGGAGATTTTTGAATCCAGTCATGTGTCTGGAACATCCACTGTCAAAGTACCAATCTTCCTTTGCAGAGACCCTCAGGGAAGTGTGAGCTATTAGTGCAACAGCCTTTTTCTTCCATTTAGGAACATGAAGCACCTTTTTAGACTTAGGTTTGACACCTGAGTTCTGGTTAGGATATCCATGTAGTCTGAAGCAGAAGGGCTTTATGTGACCATATCTCCCACAATGATGACATTTCCATCTTTGGTACCTCTTCTTCATATGTCTCTGTCCCTGATGTTGAGAGTTGTGTTGAGACATCCGTTTTGACATTTGCTTACCAGTACCAGATTTCTTTGCTTCCATAAATCCTAGTCCAGATTTATTTCCCATATTTTGTCCAGCCTGAAGGATCTCTTCCAATTTGTCTGTTCCATTGGTCAACATCTTGACAGATTTGGTCATTTGATTCAGTTGTGAGTTCAGCAATTGAACTTGTCCTTCTAGATGACTTATAGTTTCAAGATTCGTCCTTTTTTCAGCCTCCAGTTTGATAATGAGTTTTGATTGTTTCTCATTCTGCACACAGACTTCAGCACTTCTGATACATAATTTCTTGTAGGTATCAGCCAGTTCTTCAAATGTCACTTCTTCATCACTAGTGTCACTTTCAGAAGTACAAACACTAGTTAGGGCAGTAACTAGTTTGGCAGATTCTTCTTCAGAATTACTTTCTGAATCATAGTCAGACCAAGTGACAGTCATTCCTTTCTTTTGCTTCTTAAGAAAGGTAGGACATTCAGCTCGAATATGTCCATATCCTTCACATCCATGGCATTGAATACCTCTGCCTTGGTTTCCCTTATCTTCTGACCTTGGTCTTCTGCTGGAACTGTCAATGTCAGAGGGAATGTTATGAACATTAGACCTTGACTTTGGGTCCATTCTTTTGATGAGCCTGTTGAATTGTCTTCCAAGCATGGCAATAGCTTCAGATATGTTTTCTTCTTCATCCTCCTTGTATTCAACATCAGTGTTGGATACAAGTGCTATGCTTTTGTTCTTCTTGTCACCATTATCAGTGATCCCCATCTCAAAAGTCTGAAGAGACCCAATAAGTTCATCCACTTTCAACTTGCTAATGTCCTGGGCTTCCTCTATGGCAGTTACCTTCATTGCAAATCTTTTAGGCAAGGATCTGAGAATCTTCCTCACCAGTTTTTCTTCTGACATTTTTTCTCCCAGTGCTCCTGAGGTGTTGGCAATCTCCAAGATGTTCATGTGAAACTCATGAATGGTTTCATCTTCCATCATTTTTAGATTCTCAAACTTAGTGGTCAACATCTGAAGCCTTGACATTTTTACTTTGGAAGTGCCCTCATGAGTAGTTTTGAGAGTGTCCCAAACTTCCTTGGCCAGTTCATATTGATGTACTAGTCTGAAAATGTTTCTATAAATTCCATTGAACAAGGCATTTAAAGCTTTTGAATTTCCCAGAGCTAACTCATCTTCTTCTTTACTCCAATCTTCCTCAGGCTTCAGACTGATTGTCCCATCTATCTCAGTTATGGTGGGATGAATCCATCCTTTGTCAGCAGCTCTCCAAGCTTTTTTGTCCAGAGATTTTAGGAAGGCAATCATACGAGGTTTCCAGTAGTCATAATTAGTTCCATCCAGAATGGGTGGTCTATTTCCAAAAACTCCTTCTTTGTCCATAGTGCCAGAAAGTGATGTCCCTAGATCTCACCCAGTAATACAGGCAGGGTGCCTGCTCTGATGCCAATTGAAATTCTGGCTGCAGATACTCAATGTCACGTTCAATGTTATGACACCGTATCTGACTTACTATATGACAGTAAATACAAAAGCAATAAAGAACACAGTCAATTGTTTACCCAATTCAGTGTGCAACAACACCTACTCTGGAGGCTACCAAGCCAGGGAGAGAATCCACTATAAGAGATGTTAATTCAGGAATAAACCAACCAATTTATCTCCTTCACTTAAGACCTACCCAATGCAATTCTAATCTAAGTACAACTTAAACCTGAGTTCCTACTCACTCCCCCTCAATCACAGCAGTGATACATAAACCAATTTGACTTAAGAATTGATGAAGACACTCTTCAAAAAACACACACTTGATTAAGCTTCACAGCTTTTTAATCAAGCAACACAATCACTCGTGCTTCACAGCTTTGAGTGATGTACACAACTAACTTGACTCTGCTTCACAGCTTTAGTCAAGGAACATTCAAACACTCTTGCTTTAAAGCTTTGAGTGATACACAACCCTTACAAATAGAAACCTATTCCAAGGCACTTATCACAATGATAATTGCTTGGAGTACAATGAACAAATCTATACAGATTACAAATTGATCTCCTAATCAATCAGCAGCGGTCCTTGAAAAACAGCAGCTCTGTTGAATATATAGCAGCTGCAACTTCAGTTAGGGTTTCCAAAAACCTAGGGTTAATTCCGTTTGACCTAAATACCAGGTCACAGGACTTTATTAACCAGGTTAGGGTTGAGCTAGGTTACCCCTCAGAAAACGCAGGATTCTGTTCAGAAAGGACTGAGTTATTTCCTGAAAAAACTCAGACTTATCCAATCCTGCAATCCTGTTAGTTCAGAACAGGATGTCATAACATCTGTTATGACATTTGAGAAAACTTGTCTACTGATTTAGCAAAATGTGATCATTTTGCAAAATGCTCAGATACACACTTATAAACATCAGTATTTGAATTACAATATTTTTCTGCAAAGGTACCTAATGAGTTAGTACAACCTGAACTAGAATGTTATGACATCAGTCATGACATTCACACATACACTTGGGATTTACCAAAAATGCAAGCCAATACCTAAACACCTACAAGGTTGATGTTTCAAAACCAATCAACTAAGGCAGATAACGACTCAATCGAAGAATCCATGATGGTGAGGCCTTGAACCATTCGAATTGGGACTCATAGCCATCGAAGAACAAAGCTTGGGAGCATTCGAAAGAGTCAAGATGTGAAAAGTTGAAATGAACACCTAACAGGATGAAACCTGTCCAGGTTCACTCAAAGCCCAAAATGGTAGAAAATCATAAAAAAATGGAAACTTCTTAAAATCTTTCAATTTCGGTTTCAAAGCCATGGTTAATGGTTGATTCATGCCATTTTCGTTCACCACCACACCCCTATAAATACAAGGCAGACATTTCCTATCAACACACACAAGAAGCTTCCCCAGAAAACCATACCATATTTTTCTTCAAAAATTTCAACAAAGTAGTCAAAATCGAAACAATCTGTAGAGGCCTCCTCAATCCAAAGCAAGAATTCCACTCACTCCCTGAAGGTTCCAGGAGACGTTTCCACACATTACACGGGTCCAATGCACATAGGAGCATCACTCACGCAATCCCCTTTCTTGCTAACTTTTATTTGATATCAAACTCATTCAATATGTAATTTAAATCCATATTGATCGTATATCCATGCTATGAATTAATTTTATGAATTTTTTAATGTTATTCATGTGAGTTTCAGTGCCCAAAACACAAAATTTCATTGCCAGGGCATTCGAATTTGGTTCCTTCGAATCTCAGGATTCATGTTGTTTCAGGACAAAATAGCTTCAGATTTGGACTTAGGGATTCAAATTAAGGGGAAGGACCTGGGTTCAATATCCAGGGCTTGCATTTTCATTTTTTCTAATGCTTTACATTCAGATTGAGTGTATCCAGCAAGCGTATGCATACCATACACCACGTGGTCAACACTAGGAGATCTCATCTGATCCAGATCAACGCATCATAGTGCACAGATCACCATGGTCACTCAGAGGGTGTCCTCACTAGGATAACAAGGAAGAGTTGGGCTCCTTCTATCTTGGGCCTGCGTTTTACAAGTCATACTCCCCCATATTTCTACTGATGTCCTGGCCCATTTACCTTTTTCCTCTTTTTTCTTTTTATTTGTTTAATTATTTTTTTTATTATTACAATATAAAATCAGATAAAAATCACAAAAAAAAAATTAGGTTAGTTTTTTTGGTAAATTAATTAATTAATCACCTTAGCATTTTATTAAAATTAAAATTAAACAGACTTAGATTTTAATTTCTTTTCATCACAAAAATATCAAAAAAGCTTAGGTTTATTTTCTTTATTTTTAATTTCACTTTTTTTTTCAATAATTAATATCTTTTTCTAGGTTAATTAATTAACTTGTTAACTTAAAACTTTTTTTTAATTATATAAAACCAAAACAAGCAAAAAGATTTTTCTTCTTAGGGTTGTAGACATATTTTTATTTCGCGCGTTTACTTATACTTTCGCACTTTTGCATATTATTGTATTTGCTTACTGGCATGTAATAGACTTAACTAGGACTTTAATTTTACTGCTATTTATTTTTCCCGATTTGAACTTGTAAATTCCCCTCCCCAAAGCCATGTAATAGTTACGATTTTACATTTCCGCGCTTTTAATTTCTTCAAATTATTAACTGCTTAGATGTATGCTAAACTAGGATTGTATGGCAAGAATAAAATAAAACGCTAGCAAACCTAATGCAAATACTAAAATAACTGAAAACAATACTATTTCACATGCGCACCTCTAGGATACCCCCACTTTGGTTGCCTTTGTAAAACATTCACAACTCTCGAATCATGAGATATTTTAGTGGCTACCCTCCGGTTTAAAGATCATAAGTCCCTCGATGACCCTTTCGAGGTTTCCTCGGTAAAAATGATCTTAAAAACCTAGGGTAGTTAGTAAGATTTCTTGCCCAGTTTCCTTTGTGACTATAAACATCCCTTCAAATTCCCCTCAAACATCTGACGACTAGGGCTACCTACTCACTAATAGTAGGATATCACTGCCTAAAGGAAAAGAGGAAAAGAACAACCATTTCGAGTAAAAGAAGATAGTCCCTAGATGCTATGCTCAAAACAAATTTTTACACTTACACAAAACTCCTGTCAAAAACATTTTCAAAATGCTTTATCAACACTCTTGAGGACTGATACAAGAGTTATCATAAAGAAAGCTTCCTTACTATTGGCATTTCAAAAATACTTTTCAAAACACACAAATCACAAGGTATTTCAAGATGACCTAAGCATCTAAGAGCCGGTAGAAAACTACGGATGGAAAGGGTGCTAACACCTCCCCTTTCCATAATCTACCCCCTTACTCAGAAAACTTTCAAAAGGTATTTTTCTGTTCTTTTCACCATTTCCTTTGTTGGATAAAAGAAAAGTTGGGGGCAACTCTTTCTTACCGCAACATTTGCAAACACAGACACAAAACCAGTATAGTATTCTATTCTGCCACGGTATCACAGAACTGGCCACTCTGCTGGGGAATGTTTATAAAGTGGGGTTACCTTCGAGCTTAGTTCATTTTAATTGCTTTACATTATGTGTTTGTATGATTTATCTTTTAAGGGATTGTTTGGGTTGTTACTAAAAGATCCTACACCAGGATCTGGGGCACCTTTTTTAGGTAAGCAATAATAGATCATGGAGATTGCACGACATAGACCAATATGGTTGAAGCGATAGATGCGTTAGTGTGACACATTTGTTGGTACTGGTATCCCTTGTATTAAATCGAGGAGAATACAGGGCTTCTGTGTGGTGTCATAAAGAACTAACGGACCTTAGAACCTTAGTGGAACAAACATGGCCATTAGAAAGTAGTGAGATAGCCGGCCTCTGTATAAAGCTTAGGATTGCTTGATACTCGATACTACACTCATTGAGATCAGAACTTTGGGATATTTCGGCCACGAGAAAAGATCGCCTGAGCTGAAACAATGCCTGATAAAGAAAGATATGTGATATTGAGACTCCATAGAACCCGATTACTTTTCTAAGACAAGTTGAACCAACTAAACTTCAAGTGGGTATCTGTCTATAATCCCCATGCAAGCCTAAACCTAAGGTCTTTTGTGTTTTGCTTGTGTGATTAGATTTTTCAAACATAACATCATGCATCATAACATCAATATTCATTTCACTAACCATTTCACGGACTAAGGGAATTTATCTTTGTTCTGTTTTGCAGATCATGGCTTTCGTTCGTAGAAACACCATTCGAATCAGCTTTGTGAGAATACCTCTCCAACTTAAAGAGCTAATATCGAGGGTTCTTGAGACTTCCTTATTCACCAAGAATTATGGTCGACTTCTCAACCTGGTTACCTCAAACTTTGATGAGAAGATGATGGGGGTACTCTTTCAGTTCTTTGACCCTAAGTACCATTGCTTCACATTTCCTGATTATCAGTTGGTACCCACCATGGAAGAGTTCTCTCAATTATTGGGTGTACCCATTATGGATCAGATGCCTTTCACCGATTTAGAGGAGGCTCCAAAGCTAGAGGTCATTGCAGCAGCCTTGCATCTGAAACAGTCTGACATTATATCCAACTGGGAAACAAGAAGCGACGTTAAGGGTTTCCTAGTCAAGTTCTAAATTGAAAAGGCTCAATTTTTTTGGGATGATTTGGATTTCCAAGATTTCGAAGAAGTCCTAGCTCTTCTAATCTATGGGTTAATATTGTTCCCTAATCCGGACTTACTCATAGATGTGAATGCTGTCAAGGTTTTTCTCTCCCGTAACCCTGTTCCTACTTTGCTCGGAGATATCTTTCATTCCCTTCACACTCGTACCATTAAGAGAATGGAGGTTCTTATGTGTTGCATACCATTGTTGTTCAAGTGGTTTATTTCGCACCTTCCTCAATCAGTATTGAAGAATGAAGAAAGTTTGGGTTGGTCGCAAAGGATAATGTCACTTTCTCACTCAGATATTCTTTGGTACTCCCGGTCTATGGGAGATATTTCTATCATCAACCGCTGTGGGGAATTTCCTAATGTCCTGCTCCTTGGCATTAGGGGAGGTATGACTTATAATCCTTCTTTGGCTCTACAAAAATTCGGTTATGCTCGAAGGGATGGTCCCCATGATATGCTTATCCAAGGCATTATGTTCAACCACGAGGATGATGTTCAAGGGTATCGTCAAAGGTTCGTACGAGCTTGGGGAATGGTAAACAAGGTTGGTAGCAAGGCTTTTGGGCACAATAATTCCATCCCTATGGAGCCTTATCTAAAATGGGTACAAGCTCGCGCCCAAAAGCTTATGATGCCATATACAACCATCTTTCCAGTGATTGTGGAACCTGTCACCGAAGAAGATGCTCCTTATACGGTTCTCCATCCTGATATGCCCACTGATCTTGAAGAGTTTTAGAGGTCCTGGATTCAGCTGAAGGAAGAAAAAGATACCTTTAGAGATCAATTCTATACCAGTGAGAAGAAAGTATTGGAGCTCAGAAGAAACTTCACAAAGAAGAAAGTCTTAATGTCTACCTCAGCACGAAGAGGAAGCTCCCATGGGAGATTTGATGATTAGATTTTAAGACTTTTTAATTTTCAATTATAAGCCTAAAATGCAGTTGTAATTTGAATTTTACTAATAAAATCTTTGTTTCGTTTTGGTTGGCAAATTGGAATTTCCCGAAGTCCTTAAAAACATTGCATAAACATTATCATGCATATCATTACATTAAGAAGGTATTTCAAGATAGGCTTATTATCTTTTCACTGTTTATTTCAGTAAAAAGAAATGGCTCTCATACAAACAATTAAGGATCTTCAAGCACAAAATGCTCAATTCCAACAAATGTTCCTGGCTCTGGCTAAGGGACAAGAAGATCTAAAGGCTCTCATTGTTAAAGAGAAGAAGAAGAAGGCAAAGAAACCGGCTGGCGTCTTGAATATGGGAAGAACGTTTAGACGACCAGCCAAGCGAGCTCTAGATTTCACAACTCCGTCAAATGAGGGGGAAAATCAGGAAGATAAGCCAACAGAAGAAAACAACAACCTAGGGACTGATGAAGAAGAGGATGATTACTCTGAGTAACAATATCCTCCTACTGATGATAAATACAAGCAGCTATAGGATCGTCTTAATGTTATACCTGGTCTGGATTTTGAAGAGTTAGGGCTGGTCTCTGGAGTGGTCATTCCCCAGAAATTCAAAGTTCCCACATTTGCTAAATATGACGGTGTCTCCTGTCCTAAGCTGCATCTAAGATCCTATGTCAGGAAGATTCAACCTCACACTACTGATAGGAATTTATGGGTGCATTTCTTCCAAGAAAGTCTATCAAGGACTCATATGGAATGGTTCTATCAGCTGGAGAGAACCAACATCTGTAACTGGGAGGATCTGGCTGCTTCTTTCTACAGGCAGTACCAGTACCAATATAATGTTGACCTTGCTCCAACCCGTACACAACTTCAAAGCATGTCAATAGGTTCCGACGAGGGTTTCAAAGATTATGCCCAAAAATGGAGAGATCTTGTGGGAAGATTCCAGCCTCCTCTGTCTGATAGAGAGTTGGTAGATATGTTCCTGGGTACTCTGTCTGGTCCATTTTTCAACTATTTCATTGGAAGTATTATGCCTGGTTTACTGGGCTGATATTGACTGGGGAACAAGTAGAATCAGGTATCAAGAGTGGTAAGATTCAGAGGGATGCATATTCAAGTACAATGAAAAAACCCTTCACTGGAAAGAAAGAGGCCAGTGTTGCTTATGGCCAGAGAAATCAAAGCAAAACTGAACACCGTCTGACAGTAGGAGTTGTGATGATCTCCAACCCAGCGTCAAATCAACAACAAAATAATCAGCACAGACAAGATGCACCCAGAAGACAGTTCACCCGGATTAACATGTCCTTATCTCAGGTTTTGCCACACTTTTTGAAGCCTAATCTGGTCATTCTAAAGGAGGCTCCTAAAAATCCAAATACTGCATCTCCCCGCTACAACCCAAATTCTCAATGTGCCTACCATTCCGACAGTCCGGGGCTTGTTACAAACGATTTTTGGGCTCTGAAAACCAAAGTGCAAGATCTTATTTAGGGAAAGGAGATTGAGTTTGATCCTCCTAAGACCCCCAACGTCATAACTGCACCAATGCCCAAGCATGACCCGGGAGTCGGTGCTATTGATGTTGTTTTCGTTACAGAAGATGTTGACAGTAATTGCGACATGGACAATTGGGTCTTCGTAACTATCAACGGTGGAATCAACAATTTGGAGACCAAGGATTTTGTGCCTATTACTTTTATTCAGGAATAATTGTCTTTTTGTTTTTGGGATATGTAATAATTGAACAATTTGAACTCTAAAGCCTTGTGCCTTACCCGAGGCACAATGGTTTATTTGTGAGGGATATTACTTCATCTTCATATGTCATTAATAAATCATTGGACGTTTTGAATAAAAAAATTTATGCTCTGTCTTTCTTTCTTGCTTTTACTTTATCAAAAATAGTTTTGCTCTCTTACACACACCCATGTATCAAACTGCAGATCCACATCCACTCTAGATCCCATTGATAACGGTTCTGCTATTGCCAATTATGACTTTGAAAATCCGATCTACCAAGCTGAGGACGAAGGAGAGGAAGATTGTGAAGTACCAGGAGAACTTTCCATACTGTTACAACATGAGGAAAGAGCAATACAACCTCATGAAGAGCAGGTTGAGACAGTAAACTTGGGTACTGAGGAGAATAATAAGAAAGTCAAAATAGGTACCGATTTAGAGCATAATGTCAAGGAGCGGTTAATATAGATGTTACATGATTATGTGGAGATCTTTGCCTAGTCGTACAAAGACATGTCGTGGCTTGACACTGATATTATGGTTTATCGTCTGCCAACAAAAGAAGATTGCCCTCCAGTGAAGCAAAAGATCTGTCATATGTGACCAGAGATGTCAGAAAAGATCAAGACTGAAGTCATGAAACAGTTTAACACCGGTTTCTTAGTTGTTACTTCTTATCCATAATGGGTTGCTAATGTTGTTCTGGTACCTAAGAAGGACGGTAAAGTACGTATGTGTGTGGATTACAGAGACATGAATAGGGCAAGCCCCAAGGATGGCTTTCCTCTTCTCCATTTTGATGTTCTGGTTGACAACACCTCACAACATAAGTTATTCTCCTTCATGGATGGTTTCTCCAGGTACAATCAGATCAAAATGGCACCTGAAGATATGGAGAAAACAACCTTCGTCACGCAATGAGGCACTTTCTGCTACAAAGTTATGCCATTTGGGTTAAAGAACGCCATGGCAACCTATCAGCGTGCCATGGTAGCTTTGTTTCCTGATATGATCCATCACGAGATATAGGTCTACGTCAACGATATGATATCTAGGTCTCAGAATGAAGAGGAGCACCTTGATGACCTGCAATAGCTGTTTGAAAGGCTGAAGAGGTACAAACTGAGGCTGAACCTGAATAAGTACACTTTTGGAGTAAGATCTAGTAAGTTGTTAGGCTTCGTTGTCAGCGGTAAAGGTATTTAAGTAAACCCTGCAAAGGTTAAAGGTATACAAGAAATGCCAACTCCCTGCACTGAGAAAGAGGTTAGGGGATTCTTGGGACGTCTAAACTACATTGCTAGATTCATTTCCCATCTAACCGCTACTTGTGAGCCAATCTTCAAATTACTAAAGAAAGATCAAGCAGTGAAGTGGAATGATGATTTCCAGACCGCCTTTGAGAAAATCAAGGAATATCTTCAAGAGCCTCCAATTATGATGCATCCAGTTGAAGGGAGACCTCTAATCATGTACTTAACAGTGTTAGAGAACTCAATGGGGTATGTGCTGGGGCAGCATGACGAGTCTGGTCGAAAAGAGAACGCAATATACTACCTTAGCAAAAATTTACCGACTGTGAAACAAGATACTCTCTGCTCGAGAAAACTTGATGCGCTTTGGCATGGGCTGCTCGCCGACTAAGACAGTATATGTTGACTCACACTACCTTGTTGATATCTAAAATTGATCCTATCAAATACATCTTTGAGAAGCCTGCTCTCTTCGGAAGAATAGCAAGATGGAAAAGGATCCTGACCAAATATGACATTTAGTACACAACCCAGAAAGAAATTAAGGGAAGTGTACTAGCTGATCATTTAGCTTAATAGGATGTGGACGACTACCAGTCCATGAATTTTGAGTTCCTGGACAAGAACATCATGTTAGTGACCAATTATGAAGAACCTGGACCAGATGAAGGACCTGAAAAAGGATCTCGATGGGCTATGGTTTTTGACGGAGCTTCTAACGCACTCGGCAATGGCATCGGTGTTGTGATTATATCTCCTAAAGGCTGTCATACTCCTTTCACTGTCAGGCTATGTTTCAATTGTACCAACAATATGGCTGAATATGAAGCATGCATTACGGGTCTAAAAGCTGCTATCGACTTGAGAATTAAATTCTTGAATGTATTCAGAGACTCGGCCCTATTAATCGGTGAAATCAAAGGAGAATGGGATACGAAGCATCCAAATATCATCCCTTATCGAGAGCATGTGTTGACACTAATTCCATACTTTGAAGAAATTACCTTTGAGCATTTTCCACGATAGGAAAATCAACTAGCGGACGCGCTAGCTACTATGTCATCCATGTTTAAGGTCAGGTTGGATAATGAAGCTCCTCAGATCACTATTTAGAGAATGGACGGACCAGCATACTATTATGACGTTGATACTGAAGAAGTAGTGGACAAAAATCTGTCCCACGAATTGAAAACATACCTCGAATCCCAAGAGTATCCCGAGGGAGCTTCCGTCAATGATAAGAAGTTCCTAAGAAGGTTCTCTGCCAAGTTTTTCCTTAGTAATGGAATCCTCTACAAGCGCAATCACGATTCTACTTTGCTTCGTTGTGTGGATAAAAGTGAAATAGAGAAGATTATGGAAGACATGCACGAAGGCACCCTTGGAACCCATTCTAGTGGGCACACAATGGCTAAGAAGATCCTGAGGGCAGGATACTACTGGTCCACTATGGAAGCATACTATTATCAGCATTCCTGAACTTGTCACAAATGCAAGATCTACGCTAATAAAGTACATGTACCTCTAATTCCCTTGAACGTCTTAACTACTCCCTGGCCTTTCGCAATGTGGGGAATCAACATGATTGAGGATATTAGACCTATAACTTCTAATGGGCACCGCTTCATTCTCATCGCCATTAGTTACTTCACAAAGTGGGTCGAGGAAGCCTCTTTTGATTCTGTTACCAAGAACATTGTGGCTCGGTTCATCAGACATAACCTTATCTATCGGTATGGTATTCCTGAAAGAATCATTAGGATAATGGTACCAATCTAAATAATACTATGATCACCGAGCTCTACACACAATTCAAGATTCAGCATCATAACTCTTCTCCTTACCAGCCGAAGATGAATGGTGTTGTAGATGCTACTAATAAAAACATCAAGAAGATCATACAGAAGATGACAATGACATACAAATACTGGAATGAGATGTTAGGCATGACTTTTAAAGCACTGCCTAAAGTGTGGCTTAGGCAGCGCTTTTTCTTAACTTTAGGCAGCGGTTTTTTATAAAGCGATGCCTAATGTATATAATTTTAAATTTTAAAATTTATCGGGACATATAGAACGCTTTGGTACATAAGCGTTGTCTAAAGTGTGCTGCCTAAAAACAGTTTTGGCATAGTGTTTCAATCCTTATAAGATATCCTTCAACCATGCAGTCCATTCCTTGTACATCCTAAGGATCCCTCTCATTTCGATATGGCGACCACTCCCTGCCACATTGGTTTTTTACATCTCTAGTTTTTCGTTTTTAAAAAGAAAAATATCCTCTACTAAAAATTGGTACATATTAAAATATATTATTTATTTATTTATTTATTTCATGAATCCCTAACAACCTTAGTGTGAACATTATTAATATGGGAAGGGTGACATATGTACTATTTTTAATTTGGTGAAGTTCTTCTTTGGGTTTTTTTTTAATATTTCCCTTTTCTTTGTGATAAATAAAGTTCGGCGACGGCTCTTGTTTTTTGCCGGTTGTTCAGTTATTTACTCTTTTGGGCTTTTTAACACTTAGACTCAATCAGTTCCTCATGAGGCCTCTCTTCTAGTCGACCGCGTCTACAAACCCAAATTAAATTTTTATGAAACCTCTTTCGATCGACAATTTCTGTAGTGGTCGACTTCCTATAATAAAAAAACTTCAAAAAATCCTTTTTGTTTTTGGTTGAATTCTGACCCATTTGTAAAAATCCTAGTCAAGAGTGACATACAAAAAAAAAAAGTTGATTAAAAGAATAGAAAAGTGTATGCATACTTTATTTCGAAGTATTTAGAATGCACATCTAAGCACTTGTCATTTTTAGAATATTACATGAGTTATTCATATACTTGGTTATTATCTAGACGTGTTGTTTAATACTACTAGTTTATGTTGCATAGCGATAAAAGAGCATTTAATTAAGAAGACTAATAAATAAAAGCTTGATTAAAAATAGGACTCATAGGCTTATAAAAGGGCATCAGAAGTTAGTCATTCCAACCACCACCAACCAACTAAAGTCACAATGACAGAACCGGATATCAAAGCCGTTGTGAAGCCTACCATTTTCCGAGAGTACATTGTTGGAGAAAATATAAATGGTTTTCCATCTGAGATCATTGGCGACATCCCAAAATTCCATTTCATTCTGGGATTTGCCAATGACACTTATGATGATGGAGCAGGTACAGGATTCTTCAAGCGCGCTTGGAACTTTGATGACTTTAGCCCAACAAAAGTGGCGAATCTCAAGAAAGAGCATAAGAACGTGAATGTGGTAATAAGCATAGGAGGCATAGGTGCTGAATTTCCATTCAACCCTAAGGATATCACTAGTTGGACTGACAATGCCGTATCATCAATCAAAGAGCTCATCCAAGACTACGAGAATCGTCTTCAACCGATCAACAACGACGATACCATAATTGATGGTATTGATATTAATTATGAATACATCAATATCAATTTAAGCGAGCCGACTCAATTTAGCACTTGCATAGGGCAAGTCATACAACGCCTCAGGGATGATCCCGATGTTTCCAAATCCATGAAGGTGGTGTCCATTTCTCCCACAGAGCTTGTCAACTTCCACTACCTCGCATTGTACACTAACAAGCCAGACAATATTGATTGGATTAACTACAAGTTCTACAATCAGTATTTTCGCTCAGAATATGAATTTATAAACTTCTTTAATAATCTAGTTAATGATTATGGTACGGCGCTTAAAATCTTGGCAGGATTCAACAGTGATACAAGTACTCCAACTCCAACGAGTCAACAAGCCTGTATTGATGGATGCAGAATCCTGATTGAACGTGCATTACTTGCAGGAGTTTTTGTTTGGAATGCTAATGCCTCAGCCCCCACATATTCTCTAGAGGCAGAGCTTCAAAAGCTCTACACTAAAGAGTGACTACTTACTAGCTTCCTACCCAGCTAGTACTTTGTGTTTATTTCACGGGTCATACATACTATAATTAATAGCAGGGCCTTATGAGTCATGCTATGTATAGTATGTCACATAATCTAAATAAGACCTCTGATCATTGTGTGCTCTTTTTAATGCTTATGTGTTTCTTTCTTTAATTATTATGTCTTTGTTGTACGACTTGAATTGCTTCTTTTGTATGTGTCATGAACTATCTGTACTATGTACTGAGTTACCAAGAAGAAGCAAATAGTATTGTTTTCATTTCTCTTAACTCAGCTTCATATTTCACCCTTTATACTCAAGTTTCGATTAGTTTTAAAAAAATGTATACACAACATCTACCATGAAATACAACACTGTTTTAACAACACTTATATCTAAAAAGCGATGTTAAAAACACATAGCTCTTAGATGAATAAGAGCATTATCAAATGTATTAACTAAATTGTTAAAACACTTTGAAACTTTCAATTATCTTGTTAAAAAGCTAAGAGTTAGAAGATTATTTGACAAATAAACATATGACACTATGACAAATTCTTGTAGCCAAGGAATCGATTATCAATGTTGAACTTCATCTTAATTAACTAGCATAACTGAATCCTTAGTTTTATTGTTACACCTTGAAACAATAATCCATAAATAGAAAACTAGTTACATATACAAAACCATAATCCCTACTTTTATTTTTTCCAAGAAATAGTAGCTACTTAACAATGAGGGCCATCTGCATCAAAAATAACATGAACATGCGGCATATGAGCATATTTGTTTAAATTATGAGACTATAACTTTTTTTCAATTAGCCATTCAAACCAGGGTGCACAAACAACACATATCTTTGCTTGTGCAACAAGCTCATTAGCCAAATATATTTTTGTTGGTTGCCTTGGTCAAGATTTCATTTTCGTTTCCCAATATAAATTTACTGGTTTGCTTTCAAGTTGCATTGAATCTGATAGAGTCACTGATGACTCAACACTAAATGGCTTAAAAAATAACATCATATGAATTATTGTTCTTGCAAGAATAAGCCTTTTATAGCAGTTATCACCTAGCCACTAGTATATAAATTGTCTTTTATCAATGTTAAGGAGAAAAAAATATTAATAATAATAATAAAAATACTAATGATAATAATAATAATAATCATAATGATAATACTAATAATAATAATAATAATAATACTAATAATAATACTACTAATAATAATAATACTAATAATACTAATAATAATAATAATAATAATAGTAATAATAATAATAATAATAATAATACTAATAATAATAATAATAGTAATAATAAAAATAATAATAATAATAATAATAATAATAATAATAAAAATAATAATAATAATAATAATAATAATACTTATAATACTAATAATAATACTAATAATAATACTCATACTAATACTAATAATAATAATAATAATAATAATAATAATAATAATACTAATAATAATACTTAATAATAATAATAATAATAATAATAATAATAATAATAATAATAATAATACTAATAATACTAATAATAATAATAATAATACTAATAATACTAATAATAATAATAATAATAACAATAATAATAATAATACTAATAATAATAATAATAATAATAATACTAATAATAATAGTTAATAATAATAATAATAATAATAATAATAATAATAATAATAATAATAATAATACTAATAATAATAATCATAATAATAATAATAATAATAATAATAATAATAATTATAATAATAATACTTAATAATAATAATAATAATAATAATAATAATAATAATACTAATAATAATAATAATAATAATAATAATAATAATAATACTAATAAAAATACTAATAATACTAATAATGCTAATAATAATAATATTAATAATAATAATAAAAATACTAATGATAATAATAATAATCATAATGATAATACTAATAATAATAATAATAATACTAATAATAATAATACTAATAATACTAATAATAATAATAATAATAATAATAATCATAATAATAATAATAATAATAATAATAATAATAACAATAATAATAATAATAATAATAATAATAATACTAATAATAATAATAATAATAATAATAATAATAATAATAATACTAATAAAAATACTAATAATACTAATAATGCTAATAATAATAATATTAATAATAATAATAAAAATACTAATGATAATAATAATAATCATAATGACAATACTAATAATAATAATAATAATACTAATAATAATACTACTAATAATAATAATACTAATAATACTAATAATACTAATAATAATAATACTAATAATAATAATAATAATAATAATAATAATAATAATAATAATAATACTAATAAAAATACTAATAATACTAATAATGCTAATAATAATAATATTAATAATAATAATAAAAATACTAATGATAATAATAATAATCATAATGATAATACTAATAATAATAATAATAATACTAATAATAATACTACTAATAATAATAATACTAATAATACTAATAATAATAATAATAATAATCATAATAATAATAATAATAATAATAATAATAATAATAATAACAATAATAATAATAATAATAATAATAATAATAATAATCATAATAATAATAATAATAATAACAATAATAATAATAATAATAATAATAGTAATAATAATAATAATAATAATAATAATACTAATAATAATAATAATAGTAATAATAATAATAATAATAATAATAATAATAAAAATAATAATAATAATAATAATAATACTTATAATACTAATAATAATACTAATAATAATACTCATACTAATACTAATAATAATAATAATAATAATAATAATAATAATACTAATAATAATACTTAATAAAAATATTAATAATAA